>JASGAT010346094.1:0-13602 GCA_030220025.1 Chelon auratus
ATGCACGTGCGTGCGCTGTCATGACAACAAAAAAGTTGACAACAACCTAATCAGCAGTTCAACTGAGGGGTGGGTGGGGCAGTAGCGTGTTGAACTGTCAAGTAATGTTCGTTTGGCTGCCTGGGACTCGAGGATATAGAGCGACCAACTTCTTTTTTTTTTGAGCAAGTATTGATTAATGATTATGCGTGACACGGTCTCAATTTGCGGGACGCATGAATTGGGCTTCAAACGCTGTGCGCGCACGCGCTACGCGGGACGGGTGGTCACCCTAGTTACACCCTGGACCAGTCGCCAGTCTGCCACAGGATAGACTGGTCCTCTGATGCCTATTTTCATCTTAACAAAAGAAAATGTCACACACAGTCTGACAGTGTGGCTCAGTGTTCTGTGCATTCAACATTATGGACATGATTCAGGTGTACTACTCAGAGGAATAAGCTAGGAAATTAGGCTTTTGATTCACATGCATCTCTTAATTCAGTGGATTTGTTGACAATGAGTCACCAGTTCTAGTAGCTATTCCCTAACTCTACAAATGTATTCTGTTTTTTTGTTTTTTTTTACACAAATCTATCACACTGTGAAAGATTTATCATGTTTTAAATTTACCCCCGTAGGTGAGACTAAATCTGGGGCTGTACATTGTCTTCTTACTGGACTGGCTGACAGTTTTCCACAAGGACCAGATTCTTGTTCTTCGACTTGAGGACTACGCGACCAACCTCAAAGGGACAATCAAGAAAGTTTTTGATTTTCTAAGTGTTGGTACGTATCCGAATTAAATTATATATGAAAAAAGAGGTGTCTGGCTGTGTATTTATCTGGTTTATCCCGCATTGTCCTTCCTGTCTTGCAGGCCCTCTGTCGGAGCAGGTGGAGGCAGCAGTGACCAAGCGGCCCATGTCTAACACTCGGCGGGCGGCGGACAGGAATCTTGGTCCTATGCTTCCGGCCACCAGACTCCTCCTCAGAGAATTTCACCAGCCCTTCAACCAAAAACTGGCCACTGTATTAGACAACAAGGCCTTCCTCTGGACTAACCCTTGAGGGAGCGAGCATGAAATGTGGACGGATGTAAATGAACAATAAAAGCGAGCAGCTGAAGCCGAATGCCTAAAGAAATGAATCGAACAGAAGAACTCACACACAGATTATTCGTTTTGAATATAATTATATGAAGCTCTGAATAATTTTACGAGTCTTGTTTGTGATATTTATTTGGTTTTCAAAGAATGTGAGCGAATCATAAAGCCAAGGTGAGAATGAAATAAACATGATTTGTGTTTTGATTTTGAGCTTTCTGGTGTCAGGACGAATCCAGTCCACAAATATTGGTGTAAAATTGATACATGACAAATTAATCACGCTATACTTTTATCCACAACAAAATTCCAGACATGTCCGGGATATTGTTTCTCAAATATGGAACTTTTCTGTGTTTTATGAACATGTATGGGTTGGGCAGTCAGACTAAACATACAGCTTAAAGATGGATCTGGGAGAGTATTAATTTGGTATTTTACACAATTTAATCATTATTTAATAGGCTCAAAAACTATTGATCATGCAAATAATTTTGAAGTACAATAAAGTACTGGAGACTGTAGAGATGTCTGTCACAACGTCTAATGTGACTCCATTATGTGACAGTGCTCATATGGACAAAAGAATTAGAGTTAGTTTTAAAGCACTGTGGAATTTAAGATGTTGCAACACAATTTAAGAGGAAATAAAAAGAGAAAGGTGATAGTGAGTAGTTGAAATTTACAGAAATGACAACGCAGAGTGTGTTTTGAAAGTATTGTGGTGTTTGAGTTGTGGCTCATATCATGTTCAAGTTCACGGATTCATCACAAGAGGGCACTAAAATACAGAGAAAAGCTCAAGATCCAGATGCACAGTAACACAGAACTGTTACAATCATAATGCAGCAACGGACATTTAAACTTCTACTTATAGAAATATAAGCTGTAATTCTCTTTCACCGGCTGGGAAATGCCATACTACATATGTAAATGCAGCCACAAGTCACTAAAACAAAAGGATAAAATCCAGAAGAGAAAAATCCAGTGTCCCTGGTGACATTCCTCCAGATGATCATAATGATTATATACAGGTTATATACAGCTGTGTGCAGAAACACATCTATTAGCTTTTATATGACGAGGATCCCGAAATGATAAGGATGTTTGAAAATAAGGGGGCCAAGCCTTTTTTGAACAGCAAATTGTCCTCTCTCTAATTTATTAACAGGATAAAAGACGCCTTCACTCCAAAACTATTAATTCGCTGAATCCGTGTTCGTGTGTTATTCCATTAAAGTGTTTATATATTTAACTAAACGGCTGTTCTTCTGAAACTGTAATTTAATTGAGAAGTGTTAAATGCAGGGGTTTCATTCTATTTCAGCAGAAGAGTTGCAAAGCATTACCGTGAAGATTTGAAACTATTTAGCTTCATCCTGTGATCTGTCAGGGGAAATCGACTCTGCCTAATGAACTGCCTTCGCATTTCTAATCTTTAAGGACTAATTTGCTTTCACTCTAAAAATAATTACTGTCGCGTTTTGTTGCGCTGAGTGCCTTCAGAGCTTTGCTTACACAAACTGCTACTTTACGGTTGAGCTGCTCGCGCAAACACTTTTGTGCACTCTGTCATTTTAGAAGATTACAACTCTTAACTGATTGTCAATCAATGGATTGGCTTGTTACACTGGACGGCATTCAGATTGCAGCTGATATTTGACCTCTGCCATCGTCTGCGTGTCGTTATAGAGGAAAGAGAATGAAAGGTCAGGACTTGTGAAGGCTTTTTAAAAGGAAAATAGCTCTTTGATTACTACAATGTCGTGGGATGATGACAGTCTAGTCTCAGGAGGAGTGCTGCTGATGACGTAATGGCGAGAGGGAAAGGGAAGTCATGGCTGATTGCCCTCTTCATGTGATATTGATGGTAATCCTCTCCAGGATTTTCAGAGGCTGAAAAGACAGATAAGGTGTCTTTTGACATTCTGCCACTTTTGTCAAGGACGTAAGATGTGTGACTGGGCACATGGTTATTTGTGTGCGTGTGTGCATGAATGTATTTAAGGAGAAAGAAATGATGTGAGAGTCGACTGGAAAACTGCCGCTACTCGCATCATTCCTCTTTGCACCCATTTTCACCGGTTCAACTCATTCGCACCTGCGAGATGACGAGAAAAAACATAATCCTCATCATCAATGTGAATGAACAGCTTCAATACAGCAGGCCGATACCAGATGCCTTGGTCAAGCGCACACAGAAGTCAGACCAAAAGTGTATGGCTAGTATTTTACATTACTTCCAAATGAGGAAAATAAGCTGAAACTAAATTAATGTAGAGCAAAACACGTCACAACACACAGCAATAACCACGTAAATAAAAAATATATTGAAAATACTGAAACATGAAATGATGAATACGTGTTATTTTCTACTTTTCGTTGATTTCCACGTGTGATTTCCTGCTTGGTTTTGTTTGACACTGCCACACAGTTCATCTGTGATGACCGGAGGTAATTTAGCCTGCTGGGGAAGATAAAAGGAGTTGAAACTTTGAAGCATCCTCACTGAGCTCACTGATCAGGGAATCAATTGAGAATGCCATGGATAAAGATCATTAGTGTGAACGTCAACCGCAGAGGCTCAGAGAAACTGAAGAATACATAGGCATAATGGATGGAAAAGCAGTGAAAAATCAAGTTACCTGTTCACAGCTATGGCCTTGTATTTTTTATTTTATTTTATTTTTTTTCATCGTGCCTTTAGTACCTATTGGTACTCAAAGCACAAACGACGGACGAAATACTGGGTGATGAAAAATCTACTCCCATGTGCACACATTTTGGTTTGTTTTCACGTCACCTGCTCACTTCCAATTTTGTCTTGATGAAAAGTGTCAGTTTGAGGAAGCATTAAGACATTCTGAGGAAAACATTTCTTTCTTGTTTTTCTTTCTAAGAGACTGGAGACCCCTTTGTGACGAGGCAACAAAAGCACATTTGCCAATATTAGGAAAACAATTGTTTTTGATTAAACCAAGAGACACAACTTGATTAAACCACCTCAAGCCTCAAGTGACTGCAAACTTATTTCATATTTCATATAATTAACGTAGGGACATGTTATGCCATCAACTTGATTCATAATGTTAATGTTAAATAATGCTTTGACTAACCAGTCACTGCCAGCGCATCAGTTAACACAGTCTGCTTTTCGATCTGCAAAGAAGACATCATCACCACAAAGTCTGCACTGTGCTGTGAAACTGCCATCTGCACAACAAAATTAAAGAAACGTTGTATATACGCACATATGAAAGAAGTGATCCATCAAGATGTCATCATGTGACGGAAAGTGATAGAAATAAGCCATAATGTTCAATTAACTTTTGGAACTTTATTTATTTTAGTTTGATAACTATTTGACCAGTTTAACCGGATTAAAAAAAGCATCTGAAGAACAGTGATGCTGTTGATAGTGATCATATAAAAATAAATAGTTTGAGGTAAGCACATAAATGTTCCCTATCCAGCATCTGCGTGACATCAGCATCAGTGTTCAGCAAATTGCAGGCATCTGTCAGGATGATTAATTCAGCCCAATTAATCCAGGTATGTGATCGTTCATGCTTCCACTGATAACGGAGAACTAGACGTCGTGATCCTGGCGCTCATAGCTGCAGCACTGAGATTCATACGGGATTTTTTTTTGAGAAGGCCCGCGATTATGACATATTAGTACAACATGTCCTCTGTCATTACATTTATTCTTAACAGTTCTTCTATAATGTAAATTATAAAAGAAAAAAGAAAAAACAGGCTGACAGACAGCTGCTTTTTGATAAACAGTTTCTGAGTTAGTGTTTCTATCCTGGTTTATTTCTGCCAAGTGTTGACGTTAACATACGTCAGAGTATGACAAACGCACACTCACTTCCCGGACAGTTTCTGTCAGCTGTTGGTTTTTAATGACTTGTAGGGTAGTTGGCAGCAAGCGACTAAAAAAAAGAGAGAGAGGATTTTTTTTTTTTTTTACTTCTCTAAAAAATTAAAGTTAAAAGGAAATGACACTGAAGGACAGCATGAGCTAAAACAGGACCTAGAGAAGGGAAATATCTTGGCACTTAAATAGCTGGACCACGGATGCTTGTTTTGGCCCCGGCCTCAACATTAACTCCAGACCCTTCACTGGACTTTGGGAAGTGAAATCAGGACAAAATCTGGAAGAAGAGAGCCTCAAAACTAAATGTATCATGTGCTGCTCTTTTGATTTTTGAACGATAAATCCAGCATCTAAAAACATATCAAACAGGTAAAGATCCAAGTTAGGTAGTTACAAAAAAGTAAATGTGAGAGACAAAGCCAACTAGGTTTACTCCTGCTAGGTACTGGGCTTTTCAGCCAAATCAAGCTCTCCTGCACCTCTGTGTCCTCTGTGTGTATCCTGTACAAGGAAGTAGCATTAGTGCGTGACGTCCTGTGCTGTTGTATTTGCAGTGCTTGAGGCCTCACGATTGAGCTCTAAGAGATTTTGTCTAGGAATGCCTATCCAGATGCCAGAGTAGCTAGTTAAAAGCTTAACTTTGTGACAAAGATCATGCTGTAGAAGCATTTAGAGAATCAAGACATGGAGGGATGATGTTCTCTGAAGCTATTTTTTATACAATGATAACCTAATATGCACACAGACAATTTGTGTTTAACTCACTGGACGGAGTGAAGGAGAACATTTCACTTTCAAATTTGTGTGTCTTGTCTCACTCTGTACAAAACATATAAATCAAAGTGTCAGTGAACACCTGGAACATATTCGAGAAGCTGTCACACAGTGTAAATTCAGTCAGGAATATCTTTCTTACTTCACAACTCAACTTCACAACTCTCTTTCTCTCTCTCTCTGTTCCCACATCTTTAATCCCGTTTCTATGGAAGTTTACAGTTTAATGACACAGATTTTGCCACCATCTCAATCAGCTAATCTGGCTATTGCTAGTGCAGACTTTGACTAGGTTCTTCTCTGCTGCAATCAGATGTCATTTCAGTCATTTCTAACCCATCCAGTTCACGTCCAGTCTCCAGACCCAGGCCCAGGCCCAGGTCAAGCTCATCAGTCCACAGTCCATCAAGTCCACTCCTCAACCCATCCAGATCTCCAGCATTGCTCACATAGACTAAGCTTGTGTCTAGCTGTCAAAGCTTCACTGTCTTTTTTTTTATTGTGCACTTTATTAAATGAATTGTTCACTATTCACTCAGAAGGAAATCTTTGCAGATTAAATTGTATTTATATTATATTTCAGTGTTTTCATCTTTACTATTTACACAGAACAGAAAAAACATCTCGCCTTCTGTTGGACCAGCCATGTGTTGCGGAGGCATACGTCCTGACTATTGGATCTGTTTCCTCATGAACACCCATCGGCGGCAACAAGAGACCGCACCGAACGGCAGCATGTCTCATTTTACGCTTGCGGAGACAGAGCAAAAGAATGATAGAGATAAATCTCTGTGTACTACTGGGCCTGAGCAGAGGCAATCAGTCATGGTTGAACTGTGCAATGACTTCAATTTCGGCGAGAGGAAGCTCATCCTGCTATCTCATTTGATTGTACAATAGAGTGGCCCTCTGCTGGGACTGTTGTTTTTTTTTTTTTTTTACTCTTTTTTTCATTTTGGTAAAATGGAAAAAATGCAACATTTTAGTGAATGATTTCCTCTTGTCAGCGTTACAAAGAAACACACCCAAGCCAGACGGTGTGAATGACAATGGGCAAACATATTTTTACATTTAACATTATAACAAACCTAAAGAGAAAAACAGTAGCACCCCGGCCAAAGCACTAAAACAATAACAGTGAGATGTTGCAGTCCATAATAAGTTTGATGCACAGCAGCACAGAAGTTGCATTTAAGAGAAATTGCCAAATAATGTTACAGCTAAACAGTTGCATTTATATTCTGTATATGCGCTAATATTTCACTTAAATGACATGATCTTAAAAGCCAGGTTTCCATGTTTTTTTTTTTTACTATCAAACAAAAGGGAATTAATCAAAATGTTGTCATTCTCATTTCCTCTGTACTCAACCTAGCATCGCTTAGTTTCTCAGGAAACTCTGAAAGTGAGATGAGAATGTGAAAGCTCTGACGACCATCAGCTAATGTGCTGATCACAAACCGGTGACTATGTTTCATAAAATGGAGACATAAATGGATAAAAGATTCGAGTATTTTATGCACGTGAGCTGTCTTCCTCCATACGGTTTGTTTAATTTGTCATCACGAGGGATCACGGTTAAAAAAGTACTTTGCCATGGAAAGGAAAGGATAATGGTGAAATGATAAGATCCTTAACATTAGAGGAGCTACATGGTTAAACAAATAATTTACCTTATGGAACAATTTAGTCATGCTTTAAGATGAAACATTTTTGTTTTTTTCTTTAAATCATGAAACAACTAGCCATTTTCTTTGCCTTTTTGTGGTTGTTGTTGTTGTGTCAGTAGTCGTAATGGTCTACGCCTGCTCTCATAACACTGATAGGCATTGAGCAAGATGCTATAAATTTTAGCTCACAGTCCGTCCATGGCTGGATTTGTGCTTTGTGTAATTTAGTATTGATTTTTTTACATTTGCCCTCCTTTGTCAAATTATTCTCCCTTAATAAAAAGAGAGATACACATGTTGATATGCTTCATGTATCATGATAGTGTAATGATACAGTGTAGTGTTCACAAGTGCACATTAATGTGATTGACTATGGAGGCTTTAATCAAGATGGATGTAGCATATGTAACTGAAACGTGACAGAAATGCAAGAAACATCTTGAGTCATATACGCTGATCAGGCATAACATTATGAACACCTTCCTGTGGGATTGTATATTGTGTAGGTCTCCCTTGTGCCTCCAAAACAGTTGCGACTCATCAGAGAATGGACATGGGCCTTGTGAGGGTGTCCTGTGGTGTCTGGAAACAGAATGTTGTTAGTGGGGGCCTTTAGGTCCTATGGGTTGAGGGGAGGGGCCTCTGTGGATCAGGCTTGTTCAGATACTTGATCAGTTTGGGATCTAGTGAATTTGGAGGCCAGGTCAACACCTTGTGCTGTTCTTCATGTTTTTTTTAAATTGTTCCTAAAGTGTTTTTGTGTGTGCGTCTGTGTCAGGATGCATCCTGCTGGGGATAGCTGCTGTCATCAAGGAGTGTCATTGCTATGGGGTGGGGGTGCCTGGTCTGGTCTAGGTGGGTGGTACATGTCTAAGTAACTTCCACATGAATACCAGGTCCAAAAGTTTCCCAGTAGAACATTGAATTGTCACAAGACGGTCAATGTTATTTAATTCTCCTGTCAGTGGTTTTAATGTTGTGCCTGATTGGCGTATATGTTAAAAAAAACAACACATCTTTGTATAAAGTCGTCAAAAACAAGACTCTTTGTTTATTTGAGGACTATTTCCAGTTCTTTCATTTTTCGTGTTTCAAGAATTCTGCAATCTGCAATAAATCACACTGTTTTGTGCGTGTTGTGTGTGAGAGATGCATCTGTCAATATTACTTTGCAGCTGTCACTGGAGCTGCAGCGCTGCTTTACCTCTGACTCATTCATATCTCTCACCTCAGTTAATTATGTGAAACTTATAATGCCGCTTTAGTAATGTGTGTGATAAATGGTGATTCAGATTTGTGTGAAATATGATATTTTTTCTTTTTCTTTTTTTCATATCCAAAAACAATTTCCATTTATACTGAAAACCTGCACTTTGCAGATTCCCTTATTAGTGAGAAAATGTGACCAGTGGAGCAGTGGAAATGGGTAAGGAGCCTTCATAGTTCGCAGCAGGTGATGATGTTTCCTTTCTGTCAGGTTCATGTCATGGTAGCTATTATTCTCTTTCCCTCAGAGTTCCCTCTCTCCACACAAACAGGCTCCAGCATCCACACATGTGTGCTAATGGATGCCCACTGCTGTCAGTGACGATGCTGCTCAGTCGAGTAAAGGCTGAGCAAGTGCATGTATGTGAACGTGCGTACTGCTGTGCGCGCTAGGAGAACCCAAATACGTAGCACACACACGTACTGCTAATGCTCCGCAACCTATTGTCCACTACTGTCTAGCACTAGGCTTACACACAGACAAGAATTCACACCAACAGTTTCCAGTTCACTTGACCAGCATGGGAAGAAACTGGAGACTCGGGGAAAGCTAAAGCAGGCACTGGCCGACGGATGAACCCAGGACTTTCAGTTTGGGAAATGGCAGTTTTAGCCATGGCTAAACCACTTTGTTTCACAAAACTTTGAACTTGTGCCCTGAAGTTGTGTTGTGCTTTAGCTGCTATAGATGGACATATAAAATAATAAAAAAATAAACATCTAAAAGTGAAGTGTAAAGACTTGGAATACCTTTTTATTTTGCCTCTTGTAGATACTTAAACGTATATGTCAGGAAAATTACAATAAGGTCATCTGTAATTTCAGATCTACGTTGTTATCAAGTGTTTTCTCTTCATAGCTTGCACGTTCATCTGACCTCTGTGAGAGAGGCTTATTCATGTGTAACCACAGTTCTCCAGAAAGTGCCTCCATTGTCTTCACATCTTTTCTCTGTTGAGGTCTCTCCTAATGAAATGACTTGATGGATTTTCCCTAAGCCACGGGCTCTTAGCCGGCTGAAACAATAATTGCGTAGATCAGTTTTGTTCTCTGTTCTTCTGATGGATTCCCAATCCCTCCCACTAGGTTTCCTCTGTCCCTGATAATGACGGCCTCCTTACGTTTCTCTTCGAGATTTCCTCTGTGGCTGAGAGTATTGACTGAGGGGGAGCAGGGCTGGAAACGTACATATATGGTCAGTGTGTGACGATCACATCCTGTTGTGTTTGAACGTCACTCTCTCCTTATCCTTCACGTAGCGCCACTCAACATCGGGGGATATTCTATTTTTCCTCTCAGGAAAAGGACATTATGTTGTGAACAGTATCTGTTAAAGTATAACACAACCATGAGTGGTGTCTTCACTTCAGCTTTTGCTTTAACCTTCTGTGAACTCTAACTCACGTTAAAAAGGATATGCCCCCCCCAACTCCCCGGTGTCAGTTTGGATGTGCCCCTCTTTGGTCTCAATTATTGTCTGATGGGATTTTTTAATGGTACCTCATGTCAGACCGGGTCTTTTTTGGCACATTTTTATCGCACATAGCCGTCACTGCAGCTGACAGCAAGGTAATGGAAAAGGCGGAAAGGCCTGTCAGACGCATTTCATGGCATCGGCTCATAGCCTGAGGTTTATCTGAGGGACTTATAGCAAAACGACACAGGGCAATGATACGGTGGTGCGTTTCTTTGATGTCGTGGTAATGAAGGTGAAGATGGATATGTGACTGAAAACAACAGACCGCGGCACTGATCGCGCCAATTATTGCACGTGCAAAATAGAGCCGTGCCTCACGAATGTCACACCAAAGGAAGGGATTTCATTTAAATCGACACACTGTCGAGTCAAGTTAAGGCGCTCTAGCAAGTTGGGAGTCTGCGGGCATCAGTGCAGCGGGAGGCAGCTGTCTGAATCTGTGCCTTGTATACTGGGCAGGACTGGTAAACATGGACAGCATGCTAACTGGAGACATGTAGATCAGAGAGGACTGAGGGAGCCCAGACAGCGTTTGTCGTGCTAAGCTCGGTGTCAGTTTGTTAAGATATAGAATTAAAAGAGCATCGAAAATGTTCAGATGCATGATTTGCTGTAGCTGATGTGTTGTGGAATCAGTTACACAAGCTCTTGTTTCTAGGACAAACAGATCTTATTTCACTGCTCATAAAACTGAGCTCACCAAAATCATAATCTATAGCTTGTTTATTCCTCCTTTTGTATGCTGCATGCTACAGCAGAATGTCTGTCTGACTGCCACCCACACAGGCCCTGCAAACACTGACTTGGATGAATTAAACAATAAAGCTCTCCCTTGTATTTAAGCAAAGCCACTTATATTTTGTAAATCAAAGTAAATAATGTTTTCTATTTGTATTGTATTTGCTGCTCATCCTCCTAGCCAATCTAAAGCATGCTGATAGGAGACAAAACACTTAATTTTTGAATTGAAGAAAATTTGTTTCTTGGAATTTCAATAATTTGTCACCAATCAAAAGTTTCACTCAAAGCCATCTGTTGTACATCCAAATCACAAACGTTCGCCAGTTATTGTATCTTCTGATCATCGAGCAGATGGTTGGAAATGACTCACTCCGAAGACTGAAGCTGCATACATCATCCTCTCGTTAATTGTCAGCGGCTCTCAGAGCAGCTGGCACAGTTAAAGTCACCAAAACATCACCACAGCCCTGCTACACCTGGTAAAAGAGGCCACGCAAGGTGTCTCTGGGGACTCTGGAGTATTCTTTAAAAGGCACTCGTGATACCCGTAGCAATCATTTTCATGTAAATAGATCCGCTCATTATTCACATGCACGTTGTGGTTGCACCTCATCATGTCTGCTAACCCCTTGTCTTGAATTTTGATTAGGGGTGAAAAAAAATAAAAATATGCATCAGCTTTTACCCTCTGTTCTATTTTTAACTGTAAAGAGTAAAAGAATTCCCTCCTCTGGAGTTTTCTGTTTGATTCAGGGCAGCATTACTCAGCTGCGGGTGTGACTCAGACATGAAAAAGCTGCAGGAGGAGCGTCTCTATAGTCTCGTCTTTTCCTTACAATGCGCCATTTGCGAGTCTTTCTTTTCCCGTGCATCTAATACTTAAAGACAAAACTGTCACAGAATTTGAAAAAGTAATGCGTGTGCTCAAAGTGACTGAGCCTTGTGTGTTCAAATAAAGGTTTCAGCTAAAGTGCTTAGCTCCAAACCCTTGATTTTCTCTCTCTAGCATAAATGCAGATGCAGCAGCTAGCAATTGCATCCATCCACCTCAGAGCCCTGTAGCTAGCAGCCAGCTTCCAGACAGTTGCCAGTCAGGCCCCCTTCCCCAGAGGAAAATCTAGATTTCACCGTAAAAACGCTCTAATACATTCAGTTGCAGTGCGTCTCCATGAGATGGCACTTCCCTCAAAAACAGAACAGTGCAATCATGTATTTTCCCTCCACCTTCTTTGTTGCTTGTTATGATTAACACATATTTGACAGTATTAGCATACGTGGGATTTTTTTGTATAACTAGTATTACTGATATTAACAACATGCACCATATAATGTCTCATGAATTAAAACAAAATATAAAAAACCTAAATTATGGACTGGTTTGGGCTCCTATTTTGTAGTATCACAAAAGCCCTTACACTGAGTGTGACTATCTCTGTGATGACCAGCAACCTGCGCACGCTTGCCCATTAAGTGGCGGACACTGTAATGTTAATGATGTGAGGCAGCTGAATCGCCAAAAAAACACACTGACATCTCTCTACCTCCTGTCCCCAAACCCAATTAATTTTGTAACACAGCAGCTTTAACAATAGGTTATTTTAACTAGGCCTGTGACAAAATACCAACACTTATCCTCACATATATGAAGCTGCAACTTCATAGTTTTCAACACCAATTATGTATGCACTGATTGTGTATAGTATATGTGCATGTATACAGTGTAGTCAGTATATACGTGTATGTCCCCACAATATATGTTTAGTACGTGCTGAGTATTAATTTATGTGCAGAATGCAACCTGAGATCTGGAAATGGTGTCATTAGGACAGAAAGCACATATTCAACACATGCTTATTGTTCTATTGTGGAAAGGTGGTTCTCCTAGCTTGGCTCTAGTCTAATTTATTCACACAAAGGCCAGACAGGTTTAAGTTCATTAGCTGCTCGATCGATTGAAAGTGGTTCTTAGGTTATGCCGTGTGCTGCCAAGAAAACCCCGGCTCATTCTGACAGGTGCTTGTGCAGGGCACAGGAAAATCAGATTATTAATGCAGGATGCAGCGGGGCTTGATAACAAGATGTAGATACAATAATACTGCTGTGTAGATTACTGTAAGTTCTCTGGTAGACGCTGTGTTCTGACGCAATTATAGTACATAAACAAATTATTTTATTATAATTATATAATTATAATTATATAAACAAAAGTGAAATCTGCATTTAAAAAAACCAAAACAAAACAAATAAAAAACAGTGATTTAGATTTTTAAGCCATCCTGGCACTAACATAGTTAGATTTGTCCTTCACTTTGATCCAAGTAAAAATCCTTCAACAACTGATAATTTATCCTGGAATGCACGTTCATAAGCAACGTAAATGTTTGCTAACTGAACAGATGGCCGCAAAATAACACATTTGTGATGTGGCATGAATACAATATTTGCTCGGCCTTTTTGCTACAAATATGGGCATGTGGTGGAGACCTTGTCCTTATGGTGGGTTAAAAATAATATCATAACGGACTGTTATTGCGACTCATTAATGCCGTCATATGAAATCTTTTAACGTCAGGTTACGCTGACCTTCTTAGTTGAATTGAATAATTGTTATGACTGTGAGTCATGTATTTGTATAAACGCCCTCCCTGCCTGTAGGGGTTGCTGTTCTTCCATTTTTCTCTTTTCAGCTTCCTGTGGGCCGGGCCG
>JASGAT010346101.1:0-15641 GCA_030220025.1 Chelon auratus
AATTCATCTCTTGCAGGAAATTTGTCAGGAAAAACACAAACTGTTGAGTAAAACTAAGAAGTTTGGTCACGTCATTGGATATACTGAGACCAGCGGCCATGGGCAACAGGCTCTGTGGCGCAACGGATAGCGCGTTGGACTTCTAGTCGGGCACTTGAGATGTCATTCAAAGGTTGTGGGTTCGAGTCCCACCAGAGTCGTAGTTTTTGTACAGGAATAAACCTCCCAGCTCCTCCTGTGGTGCCTGGATCTAAACTTAGCTCATACCACTCGTTTCAGCTGTCACCATCTAGTGAAGCCTCTATAAGCAAACTGTAAACAACTGGAGCATAGATCAAGTGAGGACAGTGAGCTTTTGAGATTTTTTTTTTTTCCATTACTGATACCGGATTGGAGACTAAAACTGAACACGTTCAGCTGGTTAGGAGCACTTACACTGGATTTCACAGAGTTTTAAAACACTGTTTGTGCAATTATGACTTTGAGTTTGAGATCAAGTATCTCCTGGAAACAAATCCTTGTTAAAAACTGAAGCAGAATCCTCTAAAATAGCAGTTTAAATAAATGCATGTTGAGCAGGTGCATACTCTATGTAGAAGAGTCCATATTAAATGGACACCCAAATGATTCAGTGTGTGTTACCTCAGACAGTTTCTGACACATGGTGTCCTCCCAGCCGTCTTCAGGAGGCATTTCTGGGATGAAAACCCAGTCTGCTCCGCACGCCAGGGCGCTGACCAGGGCCAGATATCTGAACACACACATGTACAGTATTAAGTACATTAAATGTTGTGTAATGAACACGTATTCCAGCAGAAAATATTCTAATATATGTTTGTTTTTCACTCAAAAAGAAAAGCACCTACCCGCAGTGCCTCCCCATGACCTCCAGCACAAAAGTCCTCTGGTGGCTGTTAAAACAGAAAGTGTGTTGGTCTGTTAAATGCACAACAGACGACAAAAGACACTGTCACAAAAAACGTCTCAGATTGTTCACAGGGTAGATCTGTTCACCTCTGAGCCGTGGTCATGATGGCGTCCACCACCTCAATGATCCGGTGCAGGGCCGAGTCGGTGCCGATGGTCATGTCGGTGCCGCAGAAGTCGTTGTCGATGGAGCCGACCATGCCGACGATGTGGAGCACGGAGTTACTGCTGGCTGCCTCCTCATCGATCAGACCTAGAGGGACACGAGTTAACACTTCGTTTGTTAATGCAGAAGCCATCTGATCAGCTCCCTTTATATCCTGAACTGTCCCACCGAGACAAAATTCCTCAAACGTGTGAGCATGAATGTATGCGCTGATCAATCCGTTTCGGACACACCTGTAAACTCATATCGTATGTAAAGTCAGCGATCACCTTGCTGGACCAGTTCACTCAACAGGCCGCTCCACTCCTCCCTGAACAGGTTGGCTCCGGTCAGACTGCCGTCTCCACCGATCACGCACAGGTTGGTGATGCTGCGCTGCACCAGGTTGTGTGCAGCCTTCAGGCGGCCCTCGCGGGTACGAAACTCCTTACAGCGGGCGCTGCCGATCACTGTACCGCCCTGAGAAACACAGACGTCATAACCTGTTTAATAATGGTATGTACAGCTGAATCTTTGTTGGACACCGTGGCTGTAACAGGAACTGATATAGGCACTGAAGTGTCATTAAAAATAAAAGCAATCAGGAAAAGGGAAATTGGAAAATCTAGTATTTCTACTTAGTCTTCTCTGGACAAGAGTGTATAATTCAAAGGCTAATTTATTTTGCTGTTGGGGTTGATATCTAGCTGAATGCATGAAAGATAAATATTAAATAAAAGATTTCGCATCAGTTATCAGACTACTTTTTTTCCAGCCTCAAGGTAAATGTTAGTTCCTAACTTTGTTAAAGTCCTCGAGTTGGGAGCTTCCAGTTTTCTTACTTGCTATTAACAGAATATTAAATGTAAAACTCCTTAAAGTAGAATGGGACAGATGGACATTTGGTTCATCTTCTCAACCTCCATGTTTCTGTCCCTCCTGGAAACTCCTCATCTGATGTTCTTACAGACAGAATGGATTTGTTCCAGTAACCAGAGAGAAACCAGAAGATCAAGAGTTTACATGGTTATTAAAGGTTTATATCACCACCTCTACATCTACATTAAAAACTCGACAGGCTACTAGTGTCCAACATCAGCAGAAAGCTCATCTGCTCACCACTTGCAGCATGCTGGAGACGCTTTCCCAGGACGCCTCTTTGATGTTGTCTCCGCCGTCCACCATCCCCTGGTAGCCCTGAACGATGAAAACATAACCTACATTAAATTTATTATGATTTGTGACACAGTTAAGAAGCTGAAACAAGAACAACTTTGTCTTTGTTGCTTTGTAAAAGACTTAAGACTCATTTAAGGTACTGTGGGACACAGACTCCGTAACCTACGTACGTAGCCTAGGTACATAGCCTAGTGCGTATCTTACGTAAATAGGCTATGTACGTAAGCTACCTACGTAACCTACGTACGTAGCCTAGGTACATGACCTAGGCCTATGCCGGTGCGAGCCATTTATTCTTGTGCCTCAACAGTCTGGCTTGCTCTGTTAATTTTTATTTCTACTTCCTGCTTCACTTTCAACAATGGCAACTTAAACTGGCGAAATTTCTGTGAAAGTTCCCTAACAAAGACGAGTCGTATGAACGTTTGTATCTCTGAACCTCCTCCGTTAACCTTTCCAACGATGTGTTCCATCTTTATTGATGCAAAACTATCAATTTGAAATTTGCATAGTTACATTTCTGGGGAGGTGCACATCCCACTACGGTGTTAGGGTCTGTGCTGTTGCCGTAGCTACGGCATCTAATCGATGCAGAAGCCTAAACCACCTATTGAAACGAATCAGTTATTAAAACAGCTGCAAACACATTAAAAATCCCTACAATTTAACAATACAACAAAACAGAAGAGGAACTCGTGTGAGTTATGGTTTATTTCCTGTTTTGTTTTTATAGATGCAGCGTTGTATTCAGAGATTCAAACCACCAGATGAGCTCCCAACCCAAATAAAGGCATCGTGGCACTCAGCTGTCGTTACTTCCAGCCCAGTGCTTATTGGAGGCTGATGGAGGTGGGGGTGGGGGGGTGACAGTGCAGCCGGTGAAGGATGAAGCCTGCCCCTGGTAATCCAATTATATCCACACTGAGACCAGATCATGTCTGTCCGTCACTGACGCCGCCATCGGTGGCGTCCTGCCCCCTCGAAGCTGCACAAATGTCCTCCGACATTCAATACCGTACGCCTCCCACAGCTTTTCTGCCACTTTAGCTGCTTCATCAGTGGATGCAGCTTAACAACAGCTTCGACACTTAAGAATACGTTTTGCGTGATGGATTAGCTCTGAAGACCTGGTCTGAGTTTCGGCAAAGATATCGGACTTTTAAAATGAATGCAACAGTTTTTCTTCTGATATGGCAAAAGTAAGAGAGGATTAAGTATCAGGATATTCTCTGAGACAAGCTGAAACAAGGGCAAGAGTTCCTAGAAGACGTTTCATCCAAGTCTTCGATCCTGTCCTCTTTCTCCAATGAATGAGACATATTATTGACCCTACAGTACAAAGGTGTAAAACCTTTTGGAGACAGATGTTAGGACTGTGTTCTGACAAACTGACAACTGATTATATCTCTGTCCACCTCCAATGTTCTGAGAAGGATGAGTTGTTGTATCCTGCTGGGGATGGCTGCTGCCATCAAGGAATGTCATTGCTATGGGGTGGGGGTGCCTGGTCTGGTCTAGGTGGGTGCTACATGTCTAAGTCCAAAGGTCCAAAAGATTCCCAGCAGATCATTGGATTGTCTTTTAATGCTGTGGCTGAACATGTTCAAGAGCTAAAGAACGACTCTGGTGGGACTCGAACCCACAACCTTTGAATGGCATCTCACATTTCTAACTAGAAGTCCAACGCGCTATCCATTGCGCCACAGAGCCTACTGGACATATCAAAATTGGTCGGCAAACTGACCAAGGCAGAGGGCAAGAAGGTTCTGGGTTCTAATCCATGGGCTGAGTTTGCATGTTCTCCGTGTCTGCGTGGGTTCTCTCCAGGTACTCCGGCTTCCTCCCACCGTCCAAAGACATGCTGGTTAGGTTCATTGGTGATTCTAAATCGGTTGTAGGGCTGAGTGTGAATGGTTGTCTGTCTCTCTGTGTTAGCCCTGAGACAGACTGGAGACCTGTCCAGGGTGTACCCCGCCTCTCGCCCGATGACAGCCGGGATAGGCTCCAGCCCCAACGTGACCCTTCACAGGTCAGAAGATGAATGAATGAATGAATGAATATTAGGTTCAGAGAAGAGTTCTTCCTTTAAAAAATGTGGACGCTGTTGTCTTCAAAACAGTGTCCCTTGTCCTTCAGGTGCAGGTGGACAGCCGAATCCTGGCCTGTAGAGCTGTTTGTTGATCGTTCAACGAACTGAGCTGCGTGAACTTCACTTTCCCTGGGTGTTTTGTCTTTGGGATAATACGTTTATTCCTCATTGTGTTAACCGGGTCAGAAATTTAAACTGTCCAAGTTTCTTTTATACGCCAGACTTGGATGAAACGTCTACAAGTCCCACTGCCCTTGTTTCAGCTTAGTTTTTTAGATACACCATGACCTGGATGACTGACAACCTTTACAGACGTGTACTTTTGACTTTTTTGCTTTCAAGTTAAGCTTAACGCCTTCCTCTCATCAGATCTAACATTTCCTGTGGCTGGTGAGTTTAAGTTAAGTTTAGGGTGATGTCAGGTCTCTGAGTCCTGCTGGCTCTTTTAGGACGATCACAGCCAAATAAAGAAGGCTTGTCACTTTTAGTTTAGGTCAATGTGGAGTCTGAGAGACGCCGCAGACTCCCCTGAGGCTGGGTCGCGTCTCACCTCGTGGATGAAGTAGACCTTTGCTCCGACATAGATGCCCATTCGGACGACGGCCCGGACGGCTGCATTCATGCCTGGGGAAGGGAGACGGGGGGGTGGGGGGGGGGGTTAGTGGTCAAAGAAGAAAACACTTCTAATCATAAAACAGCAAAGTCACAGCTGACGGGTTTAGGAAAACGTCAGTCTTTGTTAAAATGATGTGTGTTTCCGTGTCCAGTGATCTTATCTACATCCTCTTCTGAACTTTAAAGAGGGAGTGGCAATAGCTCAACACACCAACGGACAACAGGAAAGGTCAAAACAGACAAAGGAGACAGCACAGGAGAGGAGAGCCCCTCAGGAGGAGAGTCTGACGGAGCACTTAGTGAAATTAGAAGTAGGAAGCAGAAGTCTGCAATCATATTTTGTGGTCCTACAAGAAAAGGAGAGACTGATGCGATCAAGTCTGATAGAGGGTGCGCACGGCTGACCTTTAACTTCCCTGGACGCAACCAGCATGCAGACAGACAGCTGATCAATCTTTAATGATGCCAGCAGGAAACAGTGGGTTTAATAAGAGGAGCCAGACTCTAAATAAGAACTGCAGCTCAACATTACGATGAAAGGATGGATAAACGCTCCAAAATGAAATCCAAATGTCCAGAGAGCTACCGCACATAACCAGAACCAGATGATGTTTGCAATTTTATGGGATAATAAAAAGTATAAATGGGCATTCAAGGTCTTGATTGTCAATGTACACGTGCAACAAAACGAACCTGTAGATGCATTTCTAGACTCTTTCTTGAAGATAGGCAGGATTATCAGTAAAATGATGTTTGCAATGCCACCAAGGAGTGTCATTGCTATGGGGTGGGGTGTCTGGTCTGGTCTGGTCTAAGTGGGTGTCTAAGTAACATCCACACCAATGAATGTCAGGTCCAAAAGTTTCCCAGTTCTCCTGCTCTTAATGCTTTGGCTGATTGATGAACATGTTGAAGAGCTAAAGAACGACTCTGGTGGAACTCGAACCCACAACCTTTGAATGACATCTCACGTCTTTGACTAGAAGTCCAACGCGCTATCCATTGCGCCACAGAGCCTGTTGCATTTTCCGAAAAGAACACAACACACTCAAGCTGCCCTCTCACAGCCACCACGGCTCTCTCGCCAGATTTCCTCCCACACCACATGCTGCTAACAACCCAGCCCTTTTCACTGGCACTGGTCTGCAGAATGTGTACAGAACGTGACTAACTCCTTGGATGGCAATGCCTCGCTCTGGGGCTCTGATCAGACGTCGCTGCAAGAGCTCGTTGCACTCCACTATTGTCACGTTCTCTGGCAAAGAACTGCAATCAAGGTGCAATCACACATTCCTCAATAATGTGTTTCTACAGTTTACCTTGCAAATATTACGTCAAAATGTATAAAACATTTGCGTAGCCATTGTAGCGTAGTCGGTTTTAGACCCAGTCACGTTCAACAGGTTGGCAATGGAGATTTTAAAGGTTTTGTAAGACCCAAGTAGACAAGAGCAGACAGAAAGAAAAGTGTTCGTAAAGAGCCACAGTCGATTAAGATAAGATAAGCCTTTATTGTCGTTGCACACGAACATAAACCGAGAATCTACGAATACAGAGCCAGATATTAAATCAACAAAGACAAACTAAACACGGGACGTCAACAAATAATGTCAGCCAGTCAGTTGAGTGATTAACTGTTTCAGCTCTACAACTAAAAAATCTCCTGACACCATTCAGACTTCCCTTTTTTGTGTTTAATCATTGATGTAGATTTTTTTTTTATCTGTAGTTGTATCACAGAGGTTGCACAAAGGACAGATGCAGCAACACGAGCGGCTTCCCTTCCCAGAACAACCAGGCCTGCACGTGGTTTCAGGCAGTTAGCTGTATATGCTAACCAGTGCTGATGGGATATGAGCTGTTGTTGCTAAGAGACCAGGGCCGTTCTGATTGGTCCACACACCTTCAACCACACAATGTCTTTAATGAGTTTTCTTTTTTTTTTTTAATAATACAACAAAATAAAAGCTGCTGAGAGATAATGCCGTTGTGTGTGCGTCATGTTTCAGCTCAGCTCTTGGAAAATAACTCAATTTTATTCCCCCCCCCACGGGCCTGCCACACTAACTAAACATCTCCAGCTGACTATGTGTGCATGTATTCTCCCCAGAGTGGTAGGAATATGCGCCTCTGTAATCATTTGTCATCTCACAGCAAGGTTAATAGAGCTGCTCCCGTGGGAACACAACGTCCTGCGAAGTTTGTAAAGAGGACTTTCTTTGAAACAGAAAATAACATGTAGATTAAAATTGAGTACGTCAGTTTTACTTCATTTCCCTTTCCAAATCCCAGGAAACAACAACTAGCGGAGCGCTGTTTGCTTCTCTGTATTCACATATTTTCACACCCCAATAGGCCCAGTCTGCCTTGATTGGTCAGCTGCACATGCCTGAGCAAGCCCCGCCCACTTTTCCAGTAACGCCGAATCTTTGAACTTGAATCACAATTTTAAAAGTATTTTTAAATAAGTGAAACAATAAATAAAAATGGAAACTGAATTTTCAATGTGTTCTTGTCCTGTAGTTCCCACTTTTGGCCACAGTGGCCGCTGTTCCCCAAAAGTAATACTTCAAGATTAGCTTGTTTCAAAATCTTCATCCTTTTACAGTAGATGATTATTATACATTTTATTTGTTTATTCATTTATTTATTTGGACTTCCCCCCATTTGTGTGTTTTTAATTAGCCCGCATCCTTCAATAGGTCATCTTCAAGGCTAGCTTAGCAGTTAGCTGTTAGCTGAAACCAGACTCAATCAAACACGAGCAATTATATGTATGATTTAAATCTTGTAACAGCAGTAACTCGTTAGCTATAGCTTGCAGTTATGGAAAATGGTAGCAGAGTGAAGTGTCTTCACTTTTCTCCTCCTTCTGTGGTTCTTGAAAACCACAGCCAGAAACAGTTGATTCCACCAATGTGCATCCAGATCACATACTATATACCATAGACATATATACATAGACGCCTCATTGAGCGGGTTGGCCCGTTGTTGCGATACGTCAACGTCGCCGCCATTTCTTTCTTCTACAAAGTGCTGTAAGTTAATACCTCTCATTTACATAATCACACTCGAACGTATATTCAGCGAACCGATAGGAACCAAAAACAACATCTGTAACATTAACTACTCAGAATGTAATCAGACGTTGTTTTTGGTTCCTATCGGTTTCCTGAATATATACGTTCGTGTGTGAATGTGTAAATGCTTACAGTACTTTGTAGAAGCTTAATAAAGTTCATTCCATTGACTCGTATTGGTTCGCGGGACAGAGCTGCCTCCCCCAATATGGCGGCGATGCTGGCGTATGGTCCAGCGCTCAATGAGTCGTCTATGTATATATGTCTATGCTGTATACTATTGCCTACGATTTGTCGAGGGGGGAGGGGCATACAAATTCAGAAAAGCATTTTAAAAGGATGCTGAATTAGAACACACCCCCTAGTGCTGGATGTGTCATCAACATTTTTATACGGTTTTCCAGGAAATGACAGGAAGCTCTAGGATGGTCTGTTCTGATTTATGTGGTGACATTTTAATCCTCATTATTAGTGGAATAACAGCGTAAACAAAGCAGCTGATAACACCAGTCTGAAGTGTAGTTATAATTACATCTCAGCTGCAGCCAGGAAAAAAAAAAAAATATCGTCAGTGCAAAGTTCAAAGCTTGTCTCTAAAATCAAGCATTGGAACTGATGTGAGGTTTTATGCTGCAGTAATAACACACCACTGCACTTGAGTAGTAGCCCATAGGCACACTGGGTTATGTAACAGCTGACAACGGTATAAAAACACCAAAATCACAAAATTAATCCCAAAAGAGAACATCAGTTTGTTTAATATAATACACGAAAAGCGGTTTTAAATCATTAGGAGAAAAATCCAAGGTTAAAATTTATATTTAGTTCTCATTAATTCCTCTTTCTCCTGCATACTCGCTGCTCCTCACGTAGCCCCAGAGACAGGAAACGTAAAGTCACTCAAGGGCACCGGAAGTCAGCGTAGGTCTCCTTCAAAATAAGAGCGCTCCAGCCCCCCCAAAATAGAGCGAACCCCTTTATCCTATTCATAAAAATAAACTGAACCGGAAGTGTGCGCGTTCAAGTCTGGAAACTTGACACTGGTTCTCTCACGACTCATCCTTCTGTCATGCAAGACACGTGTTTACGAATCTACAGTAACATATTTGCTTCCTCATTTTTATTTTAAATAATATATATATATATATTCCTGAGAGGAATAATTATAAATTAGATGAGACTTTATTAAATGAGTTAAATGTGGATTCTGGATACAAAATGAATGGTGATGAGGCTCCAACATCCTGTCATGTGGACCAACTCTACTGTCTGGATTCATGGCAAAATCATATAGAAAATATTCCAATATATTAGATGTTATTATAACTCCAGTGGGTTTATAATTGAATAACAAGCTCTGGAGGCCACACACAAGCATCCGCCATCTAGGAACAACCTCCCAGAGAATAGATATGGTGCAGGATGCACAATGAGGAAAAGGAAAAGGAAAAGCCTGCAGCTAATTAAATATATAAGTTACTCAGCTCAGTGCATCACTTGTTGATACTGGCTCATCTTTTGGAAACTTGTCTGGGATTATTATTAGGACTTAATACAGACTCAAATACCCCAGAATCCATGTAAACACACGTAGAAGCTGTTGCATAACAGTCATTGAGATCCACTGCACATAAATTATGAATTAAACTCTAATATTATTTATTTTATTTTATTTTCTCTCTCTCTCTCTAAAGCTGCATCTTGTTTTTTTTTTTCCTCCACAGGAGGAAGAGCCTTGCTGAAACAAGTCCATTATCGGACATTATTATTTGGCTTAAGTTGAAATTAAATGTTAAATTAAATATGTTGTGACTAATATTTGCACAGTAACGATGTTAATAATAGTAAAATAATATAAAGTAGTAATGGCAGTATTAGTTAGTCTATTAAGTCACAATGATTTGAGACATAACCACGAGCTGTCCGATGATGGAACCCTGCCTTACCTTGGGCATCTCCACCGCTGGTCAGCACCCCGATGGATTTGCCCTCCCCGGTCAGATTCTCGAAGAATTTCCGGGTGTCCTGTCGCTTCGGTGCCCCCGTGCCAGCCATGTCTGCCGCCTGACAGCCGAGCTGAAATGTACAGTGTGGACGGCGACGAGTAGCGCCGTGGATATCCGACACTAGTGGGAGAGTAGAGGGGTGAGATACTGTAGTAAGACTGCAGTGGTTACCGCCCTCCTCCTCCTCACACCCCTAGCTACAAAGATCGAAAATTGAGAGAGAGGAGTCACTCCGCTATACATAAAGTTCACACCTATACATTGGCATGTGTGTGGATAACCTACAAGAACCATATAATTATATGATTAAATATATATATATATATATATATATTATTATGCTCTATTCAGAATAATAATCCATTTTGCTGTGTTAGCAAAACATATCTTTGCTTGAGCTGTCACTGACTCCATTTATTGTTTATTGTATTTATTATGTTTATAAAAACAAAAACTAAATATTTAAATTCAATTAAATATGGTTGACTAATATTGGCAAACACATTATTTATATATATATTTTTTAAAAAAAAAAACTGTATAGAAACCATTAGTTAGTTCCTCAGGTGTGTTTATTTATTTATTTATGTATTTTTTTTTTAGCAGCGATATTAAACTAAATATTAAATTAAAACCAAAAGTCCTACTTCAATGCTAGCTTGTCACTTTAAACACAGTTTACGATAGTTGGCTCTGATACACATTAATATTTTTCATTTTGCAAACAAAAAGAAGAGGAAAAAAACAGGAACTAGCATTTCGGGGTTGTATCTCTCTTCGTTGTTTCCTACTTATTTCATTTGCTTTTGCTTTTGTTTTAGATTGCGTAAAAATAATAGCCTATAAGACTTCAATAAATCATCTTTAAATATGAATGACAATTTTATAAACGTGAACAAGTAAAACATAGAAATAAAAATAATAATAAAATTTCTGCGTTCTTGTTCTGTAGTTCACACGTTTGGCCACAGGAGTCGCTGTTTCCGAAAAGTAATATGTTACAGTTTGCTTACACGTTTTTGTGTGTGTGTGTGTGTGTGTGTGTGTTTATAGTAGCTGGTTATCATACATTTCATTTTTTTCTATATGAATCTAAATAACTTTGTGTGACGAAAATATAAATAAATTCCTAAAATTGTAAATTATGGTTATGACTATAAAATGTCATTCGCTTGTAGATATATACATTAGCTATATCCAGCTTCTACTTTACAGTATTTTACCAGAGTGATACATCTTCAGCTTTTCCCCATCTGTGCTTCTCACGAATCAGGCTTGGAAACCAAAGCCAGAGACGGGGAACCAATGAGGTTCGGTCTCTTATTTGACTGACAGCCGAATCAACCAATGAGCGTCCAGATCACGTACTGTGGAAAAATCCCAACCAATTAACAACCGAGTCTGCGGCTCTTCAGTCAGGAAATAACACTTGTGGTCACAATTCATAAGTTTCTTTGCAATCTAAGCAACAACAAAAAGCGTGTTGTAATATTAAAAGTTGACATTATGCAACACCAGCAGATTGGATTATTAGAGGAAATTATGAAATTGCTGCAACGAAGAATTAAATAAATCTCACACAGTCATAAATGTCTGTATGGTGACACATATATAGTAAAATGTGTGTGTGTGTGTTTTTTTTGTGTGTATTTCCTGTACTATATCCTGACGTGCATGATGATAAATTAAGCTGCAGTGTTATTTAAACTCTGGGAGTTGGACAGAATCCACGACCTTTCATCAAAGTTCGCGACCTTGAGCAATCTTTTACGTGCCACAGGCTTTATCTCAGAGACTATTCTCTGCTCCAGGACAATGCCACATCTCACTCTTGTCACCGGCCAGCAGCTGTAATATTTCATAATACTGTAGGTTTAATCTGAGAGTACACGGGGACAGTTTTTTTCATATCTGAGCAGAAAGTTGCGTTGGCGTGTGTTTGGATTTGAAGGGCCACGCAGAGGGCAGCACGTTCTGGGCCAGATTCAATTTTCTCTCCGTGGAATATACAAGGGCCTCGCCAAGACGGGGCCTGTGGAGTCTTGTGACATATTTGCTGTTCCTCACTTCTTGAAAGAAACTTCGAGGATTCAAAATGAGGAACCGCTTCCACGCCACAAACGGTTACACGGACAGTAACTTGTGATTCTAGTGTTATATTAAAGACGTCAAATAAAGATGAAATGAAACAGATATAAGTTTTTATCTGGCTTCAGTTCATTAAAACGGGTCAGAATTTGTCTTAAAATTAAGGTTACACGAATATTAAAGGTGCTCTGAAAGGTCTGTGAGGCGAATCTACGACAAGTGTACGCCGATTAGCCATTACATCATGACAAGTGAATATTTTATCCTCAAAAGTGATTGGAAGCGGGAAAAATGGATACGTGGAAGGATTTGAGCGACTTAGACGAGGACTAAATTGTGATTGCTAGACGACTGGGTCAGAGCTTCAACAAAACTGCAGCTCTTGTGGCAAGTAGCTATAAAAAGTTGATCAGGGAAGGGGAAGAAGGTGAACCAGAGACAAGGTCATGGGCAGCCATGGCTCACTGATGCACACAACAGACCTGGCTGCTGTAGCTCAAACTGCTGAGAAACGCTGGAGAAGAGCTGCTGGCTCTGATAGAAAGGAGACAGAAACTCACAGTGGATCACAGTTTTGTTTTCGTACAGCTGCAGCGTCTGTGGGATGCGGGACTTGAAGGATCTGCTGCAAAACATCTTGTTATTTATTGCAAACAGTCGACATTGTCTGAAGAAGCTTCACAAAGCCTGAGAACCACAAGGCTAGAACTAAGGAGATACCTGGAGAAGAGCCCAGGTCGTATGGGGAGACGGGGACACATCTGGATGAGGCCGAGAGACGGAGAAAAAAATGACAAAAATAAAGCAGATCCACCGATCCTCACCTGTGGCTGATTGGGTTTTAGAATATTTAAATCCTTGAACCACCTGAAGACACTTGCACCGCCACTGCAAGGCCAATGGGGCTGCAGAGGGACGCAACGGCAACATGTATGCATGACAGAAACTAGAGTCTATGATCCCAGGTGATTTATAGATTCATGAAAGACAGCATTCCTGGACGATCCCTTAGTTATGCTGCTACAAGTTTAGGCTGCTAGGGGACTTCCCATAATGCAACCTGTCTTTCTCAGACCTATCCTACAATTCATTCATTCATCTTCTATACCCGTTTAGTCCTGTTAAGGGTCACGGGGGTCTGCTGGAGCCTATCCCAGCTGTCATCGGGCGAGAGGCAGGGGTACACCCTGGACAGGTTATCCTACAATTTATTTTCTAATTTCTTGTCTCTTGCATTCACGTGCAAGTACCAGGAACCACTTAAAGGGAAAACAAAGCCTTGCTTTGCATCTTAAATTGATTAGACTGATATTTATTAATTAACTACAGTGATAGTGGGAAAATTCAAACCAACAAGTGGAAAATGTCGACACCTAGCGGCGATAAGGAAGTATTACACAAGTGACATGAGCATCTGCTGAACATCATCTTTCCCGTGTCAAATGAAAACACAGAGACAGTCCGGCTCAATAAAAATAGTTTTATTTACAGTGGCATGAATCATAAATTAACAAGCAGCATTGGCAAAAGCAACATTAGAGTCGACAGCTTGCATAAAAGTGTGTGTGTGTGTGTGTGTGTGTGTGAACGTCCGGACTTCTGCATCATAATAATAATAATAATAATAATAATTATAAAGCACCCACACTCTGAATAAAACTGTATATGTACCTCGGAGATGTTTAATATGAACATCACAGCAGAGAGGAAACTTCAAATGAAATAATAATAATAAAAAATGAATCTCTTAAATGTCAAACAGCCAAAGCCTCCACTCTCCTCCTGCTGTGAGACGTTACACTGATTTACCACAGTACTGTGAAACACTTCCTGTTTTGTTAAAGGACAAAGAAGTATCTCAAAGGGGGACTCATCCTATAAAATAATATTCTATAACATTACAGCTGCTGTGTAGAGTGAGAACATTTCTTAACTGAACTCTCGACTAAAGCACCACCAACTTTGGCTTTAATTTGTCGGGTAATAAAAGGGAGTTGAAGAAATATTTTATGTGTTATATTCCTCAAAGAAATATTACATTTGGTATCGACTGGCATCAATTCAATTTGTCATAATGAATTAAGGGCCATTGTAGCGCGGTGAGTTCAGGTGTATGGAAGCCCATTTATGCCAAAAAAGAATCTACAAAAGTTTCTCAAAATAAAGAGAAACATTCACCAAAAACTTAATTAGAATTGTGAAATAAAAGAGAAACTTTCTCCAAATGACGAGAAACTTTCTCAAAAATAATGAATCGTAATCTCAAAACAATTCCTCAAAATCACAAATTTGATTCAATAATGACCTGAAACTTTCTTAAAAATAACGAGAAACTCTTTGAAGAATGAATTAGAATCTCAAAATAATCACTCAAAATTAGGAAAAACTTCACAAACTATCGAATTAGATTTTCAAAATAAGAGCACAGAATCTCAAAAAATAACAAATTAGCTTTCTCAAAAAAAACAGCGAGAAACTCTTAAAATAATGAATCAGAATTTTGAAATAAAGAGTAATAATGTGACACTTTCTCAAAAGAACAAACTTTCAAAATACTGAATTAGTCTCTCAAAACTGTGTAAAAAACAACTCTTAAAATAATGAATTAGAATCTCATAATATTAACTTTCTCAAATTAAGAGAAACTTTCTTTAAAAAAATAATTAATCTTAAACTTTCCAAGATTGAGGAAACTCGATCAATCAGAACAGCAACTGCTCTGAATTTTGAATTTTGATTTTACTTTATGCATCATTTTGGCAGCAGTGGGCTTCCACATCATACCGAGTAAATACAAACCTTTGTGGGAGAAATTCTAAAAAACCTCCTGACTGTCTAAAACATTCACTCACTCGCTCAGCAGTATGTGTGACAGCAGTAATACACCTGTAAACCTTACAGTTACACAGCAGACAGCTACAGATCTAAGGCATCACGCTACGTCTTGAGCATCTTAAGGTACTTACATGAATTACAGTAATTTGCAGTTGATAAAATGTACACGAACAAATCAAGAAAAAGCTTCAGTATGTATAATCTACGAGTCCAAACAAAAACAAATCAAGAGAAATCATTCGGTTTCATTGTGTGAGAGTTTGACATTCAGAATATTTCCATGGCTTACGTTTTCTCTCAGAGGTTAACATCTTTGGGATTTTTATAACATTCACCGGAGTATAATACGCTGTAGTGACGGGAGAAATGAAGTGGCAACGAATGCTCAAGGTTATTTTCAGTGTTTTCATTTTGCACTCGTTTTCACATTCTCCTCATCGTACATCCACGTTCTTACAGTGTGAGTTTAACAGATTTTTCCAAAAGTACACGTCGCCAGTTTACAGTTTTGTTCCCAATTACGAGCTTATAAGAGTATGAGACAGCACCTAGTGAACAGCACCTTTCAAATGCATTTAATGAGACCAGTACCAAATGCTCCAGTCTGGATAAGTTCATAGAGTCTGGAAGTGTAAAGGCTCTGGGACACATGCCGTTTGTGGAAATATAATTTAGAG
>JASGAT010346103.1:0-29846 GCA_030220025.1 Chelon auratus
TGAGATACAATGTTATGCTGCCTTCAGGCGGGGTCGTATTCACTGTCTTTACAAAAAAAAGTTTAAATGAACAGAACCTTCTAGTGCTATTCCTCACCTTGTAAGTGGATTTTTTTTGGAGTAGCCCAAGTTCTTCAGATAAAATGAGATAAAATTATGGAGGTGGAGAGTAAATAAATACAGTAATGTAAAATATACATATAGCAAAATGTCTGGAACTGGAAGAAAAATGGATTTTGCTGACAATTAGCTAGCTTAATCTTGCGTTTAGACGGCTACAGTTACCTAGCAGTGGTGTGAACAACAAATTTGTTCTGTTCTATTAACTCTCTGGCAAAAATGTGGAGTTTACACAGTGATATTTAACCAGTATGTAGGCCAGTATGTGGTTTTATAACACAAACTAGTTTGTTGTATGATAAAAGTTAGCAGCAGCTAATTACTATAGTGGGCGAAACAAGCTAGCCCTCAGTGTGTTTAGCCACCAGTGTTTTGAGGTAAGCTAGCAAGATAACCCAATCTCCTCTTACCTCATTTTTCCATTGACGTAACACACACCTTAGAGCAATCATTGCCCGGGTCACAAATGAACAAAACACTCATTTATAAATGGTATTATTAAATAACTCAGTAGGGGTTGTGCAGGAAAATCAAAGAAAGTATGACATGTTTGACTAAAGAACAACATGTTTTTTTGTGTGTTTTAGACTGAATGTAATGTATTCACTTGTATTGACCAATTTAATCAGTTTTTAAACATCTGATCTTTTATTTCTGACATTTGTCCATTCTAAGGCTCCATATATGCTTTTCTTTGCCACCTACTTTTTTCCTGTTGCATTTAAAGGTTTTTGTGTTCTTCAGCATGCACATAACTTGAAACCTTTTCATATTAAATGTTGTGTATATGAGGTAAATCACTCACGTATGCCTCTTTACATCTCTCTGCATTGCACATAAGAGCCTGTTTGTTCCCATCTTGTGTGTGTGCATGTGTGTGTGTGTGTTCATTCATCCTGGCCCATGTTGAGCCAAGGGCCCATCTGGCTCCAGTGAGGGCCCCTGCTTCACGGTGCCTCAGCTTGATTCATGGCCAATAGACAGCTTCAGCTGCTATCCCACTTCCACCGTTTTACATCACATACGTCTGCAAAAAAAAAAAAAAACTCTGCATACCTCCAAGCTCCCACCACTCTCCCACCAACAGACAAAGTCTGCGGAGAAGCTAGATTTCTGAGTAGGTAGAATCTCTAGTTGGCCATTATTAACATCTGCCTCTGTCCATCTATGTTACAAAATCTCATCTTGTTCTTGATTTGGGAGTTCCTCTGCCAAGCCATCTTTGTCTTTTCCACTCCCTGTGCTTTCTCTTGGTCTACCTCAAATGCCATAAACCCCCTGTACCACGCCCTAATTAAAGGATGTGTCTGCAAATTACAACCAACTTTCCTGAGTGTGTTGTTTTTTTCTTTCTCTTCCTCTTAATTCACTCTGCATCTTAATCGCTCACTTTCTTTCTCTTGTCTTTTCAGCTTTCACACTCATCAACATGACGTAACCACAAATGCAGCGTTGCCAGTTTGTCCTCAGACTGCCGGCCAAACCTCGCGGCATTGGCTGCGTAGCTCATAGCGATTCTGTTGCACAATCCGGAGCCACGAGGCTCTCATAAAGTCTCAGATATGCACTCATAGGAGCTCCACTGTCAATCACAAAGCAATACCACAGAGCCTGTGAAAAGGAAAAAAGGCAAATAAATAGCATGAATTATGTATGGATATTGACAGCTGAATTGGATTCACCTCCAACGTTGAGGCGACAGCATGTCTGCCTATGACCTCTGACACACTGTACAGAGTACATTACCTCTGCTGCACTTAACTGCATTCAAGGCAACATGCAGTTTACATTTAAGTGTTGTCAAGTGAACTAAAACCATGAAAAGGGCTGTATTATGGCCGCCTTTGGTTTGGATGGTATTTTTGGTTATTCTCAGGTCACGTTCTGTGTTTCTCCTTTAAGTTTCTGCTAGTTTGCTGACCACACTGTAAAACAACTGTTTTCAACATGTTATTAGGTTATTAGGTTTCAGAGTTTGAGTAAACATTTAAGTTGTGGACTTTAATCATAAGCTGTCATTGCATTATTAATTTGCGTTTTTAGTGGTGACATTTCAGAAGTCACTTCATGTTTGCTTTCATTTTTCTGCACTGTAAAATCTTATGATGTTATATTAAATAATCTGTTCTTTTATTATTAACTCAGTGTAATTAGATCTCATGTCAGTGTAATGTCAGGTCAACTAATGGCTGAAGTCATGAGTTGAGTGTTGTTACTTTAAGTATTTAAAGCACTGAAATGAACTTAGATTATAACTGTTTAATTCTCATAATATCCAGAAAAGTTTATTTCAGTCTGAGGACATTTAGCCTACATACAAAACAGTTCAAGTGCATTGGTATACATTTCAAGTTCTCCACACATTTTTGAGGTATTAAAGCCATATCTGCTGCTCTGACTTTCAGCAGTATAACAAAATATAACTACACAATCTGCACATCAAATCAGTTTTAACATGAAATGTTTAAAGTAGGGCTATCAATAGATTAAAATACATAACCGTGATTAATCACATGAATTTCCATTAACAAGGCTCCAGTAGGAATATTTTTCAAGTTTATATTTCACCACCTCAGCTGCTCAGAAAGTTTTCAAATGTTGTGCTTGATGTGGTGGTATCTCAATTCATATCAACAGTAAGTGCAGGTTACTTTTTCTTCTTCTTTTTGGATTTTAGGCTACAAGGCATATTATGTATTGCCCTCCACAGGGTAAAATTATTTACTACGACACACTTTAGATTCTGCTTGCTTTTGACAGTGAAACTGCTGCTTTGATCGCTTCTTGATTTCCTAAACTTTGGGTTGGGCTGAAGTCTGGGGTCCTTGGGTACCTTAAAAAAATATATATAAGTAAGTAATTTGCGTTAATTCATCATTATTGTGTTAACTTTGACAGCTCTACAGTAAAAGATAAATTTTCTATAACAAAAAAATGAAACTGTGACATCCAATGTAGAACTAAAGTTTTTATATTAAAATGTTTCCTGCCATTAATCTCTGGCACAGCATAGATCAGGAGAAAACTCTGGCTTCTAGACACCAGCAGTTGCTTAGCAGCGGTGCTGAACAACAAATTCTTTGTAATATTTTGACAAAAATGCAGAAATCATACAGTGATGCCAAAGCTATGCGGCTCAAGAACAATACATGCCCTAGCTAGCGTAGTTTTATTTTTGTGGGCTGTAAAAGCTAGCGAGTCAACAACACGTGCTCTTAGCAATTTTTTTCCATTGATGCACCCTAGAGCAAACATTGCCCTGGTCACAATGAACAGAACCCTCATTTATAAATTATATTGTTATATAATTCATTGAGGGTTATGCAGGGAAGTTAAATCAATGAAATTAATCAACTGAAATCAAACAAATTTAATAGATTGACCTTCATTTGCTTTAATTACATGTAAATTAAGACAAGTGAAAATTTGCGATTAGGTCAGGACACACAGCTTAATATATTAGCATTTATTTAGACAAGATAGTTGTCTTGAACTTCTGACACAACACAAAGCAGATTTTAACACCCTCACTCACCAAACACATGCAACATAACTATCTTTTTATTAAAAAAAAAAAAAAAAGGAATTCAAGTCATTGCTTCGCTTATTTGTGAAGCTTTCCTCTGTTGGCTTATAAAGTAGCTGTTAAATGTTTAAAGTTTCCTCCCAGGCCTTAAACAGGTCATGGCAATTGGTTTCATGGTGGAAAAAAGGTAAAAAAACATAAATAAAACATCTAGAAAACGTAGATGCTCTGTGAGATGTCCACGTGTCCCTTTGTTGGTCTTCATCCTGCATTGCATGGAACAATCTGTGATAAAAAAGATATGTACACTGTATTTCAATCCAAATCTTTGCTATAGACTACGGTCTTCATGGCAGTCAGCGTGAAAAACACAGAGAGATGACTCACACACTTCAACCAGCAGCTGGTGATTGTTTGCGGCTTCTTGCCTGTTACGATCCACTTAACGGATAAATAGGAGATCTTCTGTGCTTTTTTTCTGAAGCTTCTAAGGTCAACCAGTTGCTTTTTGTGGTGCGTGTATTCCTCATTCTTCTGCTGGAAAAAGTACTCGGATTTACTCTCATGCTCCGGGTGTTATGTTGTCAGATGGCGCTTTAGCATGGCTGGCTACATGGCTTTGTTTGCTATAGCAACCAAATTACTGCACAGCGCAGCACAAGTGGTGTTTACAAGTATAAATTACATTTATATGTCAGTAATGTTTTATCATGTGGACCGCTTGGCAAGGTGTCAGAGCCCCTGAGGGTTCTGGGGACCTCAGTTTTATAACCACCGGTATATTTGATACAAAGCTATCCAATATGTCAGAGAAAGAGCTCAGGAGGAGAGCAGACCTCCTGCTTTGTTGGCATCATTTCCCTTTCTGTCAATTTTCATAAAAATAATGGTCAATTTTGGAAAGATGCTTACTCCCTTTTCTGCAGAGTTGGATGAGAATATTTATATCACTGCCACATCTGTCCATTCAATATGAAAGTACAACCTGCAGCCAGTTAGCTTAGCATAAAAAGACTGGAAACAATTTGAGACAGTTAGCCTGGCTCCGCCAAAAAGGTGAAACAAATAACACAGGACTGGGGCTGAAGCAGTGACTTCACAGAGTCCTGTAGCTCTGTGAGTTTAAGAGGGGCAGGTAAGCAGATTTCTTTATACTAAGCTAAAGGGCAGCTGTGCCTCAGTGGGTAGAGTGGGTTGTCCATGGGCCAGTGTGTCAGTATGATCTCCAGCACATGGACCACATAATCAAGTGTCCTTGAGCAAGAAACCCAAAGTTGCTCACAGTGCTTGGCAATGGTGTATGAATGTGTGTGCTTTTGTGAACGAATGAGATGTGTCATTGTAACTGTAAAGTGCTTTGAGTACCAGTAGGTAGAAAAGAGACAAATGAATACAGGGACATTCATTATTTAATGTCAGTGGCTGCTGGCTGTGAGTGTCATCAGTCTTCCTCAAACTCAATGTAAAATGCTCTACACATTTCTCGGAAGTATTCCTTTAAATCGCATTCCACACCGAAATGGTTGATGCCGATGCACTTCAGGTTTTTGTCTGCTCAAACATACTGTTTATGTAAATCTACCAAGATGTGCCAGGTCAATCAAACATGTGGGCGAGCCTCATGCATCACTTCCTTATCTCATCTTCTACACCGATCAGACATAACATTATGACCACTGACAGGTAAAGTGAATAACATTGACCATCTTGTGACAATACAATGTTCTGCTGGGAAACTTTTGGACCGGGCATTCATTTGGATGTTACTTTGACATGCACCACTCGCCTAGATCAGACCAGGAACCCCCACCCCATAGCAATGACACTCCTTGATGCATCCCCAGCAGGGTGCAGCCTGACACAGGTACAGACACACAAAAACGGTTTAGGAACAACTAAAAAAAATATGAAAAACAGCGCAAGGTGTTGACCTGGCCTCCAAATTCACTACATCTCAAACTGATCAAGTATCTGTGGGAAGATCCACAGAGGCCCCCCCTCTCAATCCGTAGGACCCAAAGGCCCCCACTAACATTCTGTTGCCAGACACCACAGGACACCCTCAGAAGGCCCATGTCCATTCTTATTAGTCATAATGTTATGCCTGATCGATGTGTATAACAATAGTAAAAGACAAACTGGGTATAAAATGATTATTTTCAGTTGGGAAATGGGGAAAAACAACTAGGAATTGCAGATTTTGTGCTCCAAGATGAGTACAAACTCTTTGAGTAGAATCCTAGCTGAAGTCCACATGAGCAGTGTTTGCCAACAGATGTCTCCATGTTAGTCCAGATGACTGTCAGGACAGATTAAACAGAAATAAGTCCTGCCAGGAAATCTGTTTTAACTTCTTATATTTTCAGAGCTTTAACATTGGTGCTCGCGATCAACACTCAATTGCATCACTTAGCCGCATTCAAATACTTTGTGGCATGTTATAACATCATATTAACACTCTCAGAACTGCAACTTGTGCTACACTTGAGGTCACTCTAAGCACTAACACACAAACGCATGCACACACACACACAGACAGGGCATGTGATTTTCTTTGGGCAAAGTAAGCCCCTGAAAGCAGCACCAGTGCACAGCTGAAGAATGGTACAGCTCTCTTATTGATGCAGTCACGTTGCTCTTGTTTTGCTAGCCATCATTTCCTAGAAAATTCCTGTCTGACTTCATTCGCCCAGCCCTTTCCCTCTGATCTGCGTCACTGTCTGCCAATTGTCTTTTGCCTTTACAGAGAAACACATGCAAGCAGCGACACACATACTGTATGCAGCTTCCGCTGACCCTCGCCGTACAACACTGTGCATATTGTGTGCTCTCTCTCTCCCTCCTTCCCTCACGTCATTTCTCTGTCATCATGTGATTCAATTAAAAAAAAAAAAAAAAAAATGAATCAAGTCCGTCCTGTATTTGCTCGGCTCCACTGCTGTCAAAACAGTCTCTTGGCTGAAGCAGTTTACCTTTAAAGTGGCTCTCTTCACAAAGTTGTTGGCTTAAAAAGAACCTGGTGAAGGTTTGTAAGTTTTATACTTGTATCTAAAAGCAGCTTGGACTCAAGAAATGACATATCTGTCCATGTTCCACGATGGAAAAAAGTTTGTTTTTAAAGCAACAATATTCCATTTCTTTAAACTACAAGGAGTCACTCATAGCTGTAAGCTAACACAGAATTATCACCTGCTGCAGTTTTCCTCACCTCTGCAAAGCGATTTACCTCATTGTTTTCACGATCATTTAGGTTTGTTTACATCGGCATAGTTTTCACCAGCAGTTCTAAAACCCACTATGTACTTCATTTCAGGCTCACGCTAGTGAATGTAAATATTAAGTAAATATTTTAGGTGCTAAATGCTAAAACGGAAAGTTCTACTACTTAAAAGGTTACCACATTAACTTAAAGGAGTGTTTACAGATTGTTTATGTTGTAGGTTTGAGTAAAGATTACTGAAAAATATGAATGGAAACGTTATTCTCGTTGTTCTTACGTTGTTCTTGTCATCCTTTCTCCTCCTCCTCCCTCATCTCGGATGCCTTCCTTCTACTCTGTCAATGTGTTTTTTCGTCCAGAGGTTCAGAGGTTAAGTTGTCCCCAGCATGTGTTAGTGCTCAGGTCAGCAGCAGCCGAGACCTGTGATGACAGAGTGTGTGAATGCTGGGGAGAGTCAGGGGTTAAGTGTGTGTACAAGGGTTCCTCAGCTATGTGGGAGACACCCCGAAACCTTTACTTCCACCTGGTGCGCGGAAAATATGGGGCTGATCTGATGTTTAAAGGAACTGCAACAGAGGGGCAAGGTATGCTTCTGTTTTTTTATTGTTTTTGTTTTTTTTATGGGATTTTGCATAATTAATCACAATGTCAGGAACTTATTTACATGAGAGTGTTACGTGGGTGCAAGCAGCATACTATCTGGTGGACTCATAAGCCAAATTAGTTCATTTATTTTTAACGTGTAAATGTGAAGCATGTTTCTGTCCACTTCTATTCAGTGTTTATATTCATCATATTCTAGCTATAGTATAATACAGTAAACTCATACTGGATCTGCCATCAACGATTGGTCACAGTTCTGCTGACATCTTATGAGATAAGGACTGTTTTTACTCACAACCGTGGTCTATATACAAACATGGAGAACTCTCTGTGACTTCAGCCGGAGGCTCTGGCCGTCGCCATCTTGGCACTAAATCCACAGATGCTAAAAGTTAAACCCAAAGAAAAAGCTATATGTCTAAATTTCAATATATTAGATAACCTTCATCATTCTCAAAATTCTCACAATTTAGAGCATTCAGAACATTTTCACTTTAAAGGTTGAAATAACAAGAATGCAGGGATTTATATGGACTCTTCATGTGAACACAGTAAACACAGTCGCATCATATCTTGAGGCTAACTCAAAAATGGGAGTGGACTTGATGCTTAAGTGTGGTTTATGCTTCTGCAGGACTAGACGACGTAACCCACGCACGTAGCCTATGCCAATGCGAGCCGTTTATAGTTGTGCGCTCGTCAGACTGGCTCACTCTGTGAAAACGCCACCTAAACGCTAGTCGACTCTGTCGTTTTTGCCAGTTGGGTTATTTTTGTTTCTACTTCCTGCTTCACTTTCAAAAATGGCGACTGAAACCTTTGACGAAATTTTGCCAAAGACAAGTCGTACAAGTGCTTGTATCTTAGAACATCCTCAGTCATTCTTTCCTCGATGTGTTCCATCTTCATTGATCCAAAACATTGTCGAAATCGCAATTTTTCAGAGACGGAGAAGCAGCCGGAAATACTAAATGCTGCTACCAAGCGGGCCAGTCACAGCTCTTGTGGGCTGTGTCAGGCTACACCATTAGGGTCTGCGTAGGGTCTGGGCTGTCACCGTAGCTACTGTGTCAAATTGATGTAGAAGAATAAATTCCCTATTAGGCAGACAGCTAGCAACCTGTGGGAGCACCCGCCTGTCACTCAAAGCCGTCACCCTTTAATTATGCATAAATTTAAGCCTTGATACAATTTAAATGGATTAATAATAAATAAATAAATAAATAAATAAAAAATCACCCATTTAAATAGTCATGACTAGCCTGGAACTCAGCCAGAACTTAATGTGGTGATGGACAGCAGAGTAACAATGATATAGCCGTACACGTCAACGGAGCACCATGCAGCTGAATTTGTTTACAACAAAAAGGCTCTGATTGGGTGTAGGACTATCCAATTGCTTGTGGAGGTATTTTAATCTCTCTATCAGCTGAAACACACCCCATAATGAAATCCAAATGGTATGTTTCTATGCCCATGAACTATTTTTTACTAATCAGAAGTCTGTTGTCACATCATCTTTTGGTATACTGTATATGTCTGAGCTTTGTTACATATTCAGAGATTCACCATGTTTCATACTTTTTTGAACTAGCTCTTTGGGAATCAGATTAACTCATTCACATCTGCTGCTTGCTATACTTTCCTATCATTCACATAATAAAAATCTAGCCGGAAAATCTTGGCCAAACACATAAAGACAGTGGAAGACCGTGTCAAAAGCAGCCTGCTGGTCATCAGTTTCAAACTAAAAGCCCTCTGTGTTAACCGAGTCTGTGTGCCAACGCGCTTCTCTTTAACTATTTTAAAGTTGCCCAAACAATGTAAGAAAGATCCAGGAACACATGGTAGAGACATAGAAATCAGAAAGGGTCCGCGCGCACACACACACACACGCTCATTTAACACGGTGAGAATGACAGAAGCAGCTGCTGGCGTGATCTGGAGGTCATGTTAGATCACAAAAACAAATTCTTTAACACGGGGGGTTGTCTAAGATGTGAGTTACTGGATCACATGGTCATACAAGACTGTGAGTGTTTGCCTCTGTGTGTGTGTGAAAACAAGAAAGGGAGGTTGAGAGTGTGTGAGGGAGGTTATAACGTTTTATTTCTTCCATTTTATCACAGGACATCAAGAGTCTAAACCAGCACAGTTTTTTTTATTTTTATTTTATATTATTATTTACTGTCTCAGCACGAGAGACTGCAAAACTAGTAATTCACACTGTGCAGAACATGGTTTAAATTCACAGCTGTACCCCCCGTATATAATAAAACACTAATCTCACCAAACTCAGAAGATAGATAAATGCAATATAAAAAATAAAAACAAGTGAAAAATACAAGATGAGTCAGTTAATATGGACGTGGTAAGTATTTGAATAAATAAATAGAGACAGAATGTTGTGCAAGTTAGTGCAACGGTATGTAGTGCAGTTTGTGCACAGTGGTAATATGATGAGTCTGAAGTAGTAACAGAGTGAACTAACAGTAATAGTAAGGCTTTGTGTTATTTTTGGAACACACAGGATTTTTTTTTCCATAAAAGAAAGAGGGAAAAAAAATCATTTTAGGGAAAAAATCAGGTTATTCAATTTGGATTTCTTTGAATATTGCAGTATGTGTGCAGCAAAAACGACCTGTCCAAAAATGTGTCATTACCCGGCAGTATGAAATGTCATTAAAATAGTTCCATGTAACTACACTCTGGGGTGCATTAAAGAAATAATAGCCTTTTCAGTGCAGAGGAGCGTTCATTAATAAAAGTAATGTCTTAGTTTAGGAGCTTTGCAGGTGTGATTTGTCTTCATCTTTAATGGTATGGACTGATTAAGAAAGCAAACAGTGTGTGTGTGTGTGTGTGAGTACCTACATGCGGCGAGTGTGTGTCCGCGTTAGTGTTTCTGCGCACCGCAGGTGATTAGAGCGCCACTGTTTGTACTTTTCCAGCATGTGTGTGTGTTTGTGTGTGTTGGCATGTGTGTCCCAGTGTCCTCTCATTGGCTGAATTGTTGGGGCTTAGCAAACAGAGCTGACAAGACTATGAGTGATCCATAACGTTGTTATTGACTCAGACTTTATTTATAGAGTGTGTGGTCCCGCTGTATGATCTACACACAGCACCACCCCTCTGAGGCCTGCGAGCAGACACGATTAATCAGAAGAATGTTATAATTAGGTTTAATACCCTCAGGCCGCATGAACACACGCACAGAAACAACACTATAAGTGAACATGAACATAATGTATGAATGCATGTGGTGCACAAACACACACACGCACACACAGAGGAGGCCCTGTGTGTGTAAGCAGGGTGGATGGGTTGCAGAGGTTTCTTTTGGAGGGGCTGGACGTGCTGTTTGTCCAAAACGCTTTAAGGCTTGTTCTCTTCATCGCAGAGGTTGTTAAACAAAAGTCAGTTTGTTACAGTAGCGGGGGGCCAGCGGGGGTATTAATACACACCAATGCAGATGTCTGAGCATTTACAGCCATCCGTGAGAAAGCCTGTTGTGTTCAGTGTCAAATCTAAGGTCTGGTGATCCCCATTTGGCCGGGCCTATTTTGGTTGGAGGGTTCACATGAGCCCCTTCAAAAGTACACATTTGTCTCCGAGTGCAATTGTATTCTCCTGCCGAGTGAATGACAGTCACTTGTTTTCTTTTTTTTCTCAAACTGCGGCAAAAATAAATACAAAGGCCCCATTTAGCAATTACCAGCAATGAAACAGACCGAAGCAACAGCTATTTTCAGAAGTTTTATTTTATTATAAATAGTAATGATAATGCGCTTGTACACATGACATTATGTCATATCGCTTTGTCAAGTAATACAAAAAAATATATCAGAGGAATGAAAGGACTGGTTCATTCTAATATAGACAGATGGACCAAACACGAGTGCTCCTGCAGGAACATGTCATTCACAATTTGGATACATCATTTTGTGTTTCTATCACTCACTTGCACAAATATGGAAAAGTCCTCGATGTTGACACAAATAAATATGTCCGGAATGCATCAGAAACTTAATCAGTATGTCCCGCGTTCGCAAAAAGGAAGTAAAACAAAAGGTCCAAAACAAAACAAAAAATAAAAAAATACAATTTTGGCTTCGTCATTCCTTCATTTTCTCATTACACTGGCATTCCCTTGATTCATTCTTTCTCCTGTGGCACCATGCTGACTCAAGTCCTTCCATGTGGCCCCCTCAGAGTGCTGTTGCAGCAATATTAACAGTGATTTCTATTTGTTTTGGACCCAATAGCCATTAAAGGCACGCGTGTTGTTCCTTTACAAATTCCCAAACAAGATCCCGAGTGTGAATCCAAAGAGTTTGGTGAATCTTCAAGAGGCACATTTGACTTTTTAACAGTTTTAATGGTGAGGTTGACTCTAAGATACATGATATTGCACTTCTGGTCAGCTGGCTGGCTTTAGTCTAAACTCTGTCGCTCTCTTGGTTTCTCAAGTGTCTCTTGGTCGTGACTTGTGACCCGGTGCCTTTTTCTCGCCGGGAGAGAATCCTTTAAGGGTTCTTTAACCCTGTGATCGATCTTGCCTGTCCCCCCACCCTCCTTTAAAGCCACTTCTCCGCCGCCTTCCTCAACCACTCTCTCATCTGTCACTTTCCCTAAAGTCGCCCCTTGACCTCTTTGGAGTTCCTCTCTTTAACTACAAAAGGCCGGGATCTTTGCCTCACCGTCTGCAACATCAATGAGACAGAAGGACAGAAAGGCAGGAGAGCAGAGAGGGAAAGAGAGGGAGGGAGAAACGGAGGGGGAGGAGGAGGAGAAGGAGGAATGTTTGAATGGACTTTCTCTGTCGTACAGCTGTGGTGTACATTAAAGTTTCTGATACAATAAAAACCCACAGAATCGTTAGCTCACGTTTGTTTTCCTTCTCTCTGGAATGTGTGGGATGCAGTAACCTCAAATAAATGCAATAAAATCAACAAAGCCCTTTTCTTTACCCCCTACAATTTGGGGATTCATTTGGAGATACATGGAATTTTATATGCGCTCATGTGGCGCTAAGATATGTAAACATGATCCTTCAACCGTTGGCCTAAAGGTAGTCTGTGATGATAGATTTGGGTTCGCTGTCCAAAAAAGCGCCACAGACAGAGATGGTGTTGAGTCGCTGGATTCGCTTCTGGAAAGTGCCTCTTTGCGGCACAGCAGACGGTCACAGCTCCCCTGAACCGACCACGTTAAGCGCTGAAATCTCCCCCGTCCGTCAACTATACTGACGCAGCAACGGTCACAGTCAATCGACAGCTTTTGCTCTCATATTCCTGCTTTTGGTCCCTTCTCTTTTTTTTTTTTTCGTCCATTTCTCCTGGAGTAGAGGATGTATCCCGGTAAATAGTAGAACATTTTGGTCCAGATTTTAAGAACTTTCCACCGCTGTACACACCAAACGTCCCTCTGTGAAGTGTGAAGCTGCAGATCAGGTGATTTCAGGCCTCAGATAAGGAAGGGCACCTGGGAGAGAGAGAGAGAGAGAGAGAAAAGAAACAGTTGTTAAATGATCCCCAGTGAAAGAAGATTTTAAAAATGAGGTGGAAAGATGATAAAAGAGATATATGGCCGCAATAAATTTTAGGCATATGTTTTAGCATTCCATCCTGCTAACATATGGCTGTTGTTAGCATAGCATGTGATAACAGTGGTTAGGGTGAGTAGGTCAGGGCGGGGAGATGCGGGATGTGTGAAGAAATGAAACTTCAGTTGAATAAATCAGCAAAGTGAAAAAATGTAGAACATATTCAGCATACGCTAAGGGTTGCATTATGTATTTTAAATACTACCTCTTGTGACTGTAGCCAAGCTGGTCTGTGTGCTGCTTTAAAGCGTTTTCTGAGAATTTTTTATGCGTCTAACTGTTGTCTGTAATTAATAAAAACTCAAAATACAGGAATGGGGCAATAAAACAGCAATCTTGAAAACAATTTTGTTTTTTAATATTTTAATTCGATTTCCCCAACATTGCTAAAACCCTCAAAAGTATACAAAAATAGCATTTCCTCATTGTTTAGGGCTTTATTTGTAGAGAAATAGTCTCTACCTTTGCTATAAACTGGCCTTACTTAAAATTTTATACTGCTGAAAATATGAAAATTAAGTGTTATAACTACAACAGGTAATTTCATATTAGTAGATTGTGGGCAGTACTGTGTTAGTGGTGATGTTATCACCAGTCACAGAGAAATAGCACACGTCTAGCCGTCGTATTGAACCATGTTTTACAGCTGAGGTCTTTGAGATCCAAAACTGAAGCAATGTGTCATCTTTTGCAGTGAAACGATGATCACTGAGGTGATACAGAAAAAGAAAAAAAATGACAGGTCAACGGCCGTGGGTCTTTACTAATTGTGGTCAGAGCGAGGGATGTGTTTATTGACTCTGGTTTCAGGAAAACCTGAGTAGTTAGCAGAACAGGTAGAGAAAAGTGCTCCATCAAGAGAGACTTCATCAGCAGGAAACCCCTGATTGAAAGGTGGCCTCTGCAAAGTGCCGTACCCAAAACACCGCAGCTATATCTGCTTTGCAACAGAGGCATTACCTAAATAAAAACATTACTAAGTATGTCATATATTGTGGCTGAAATTTGCATGAGCCAGCCCAGGGAGAGCTGTGTGTTGTCTGGTTGTGCGACAGTATGGAGCGGTTTCTCTACGCTGCGCTGGAACCCGGAGCAGCACTTCTCAACACTGCTTCCCCAGCTGACCTCAGTCCTAGCACCTGTTTCTAATAGCCGCCCTGCCAGAGGCTATTAGGATCCGTCCACCCCCTGAAAGGACCTTTCCTCTGCAGCTCCAAACCCAACTGCACACCAGCTATCCAGTCGCGCTGATTAATCACATCAAGATGGACTGCTCGGCCTTGTAGCGCTGCAGAGGTGTGTGTGAGTGCGTGTGCATGTGTGCACAGCGCCACATGCTAGCGGTTCATCGTGTGTGTCGCCTTAATTCTTTATTCTGTCCACTTTAAGATATTTGACCGAGATATTTCATTAGACATTCGCTGCTCTCGGATATTAAGTTAGATATTCATTTGATACCTGCCGCCCCACAGAGCTACGCGGAGTCAGACTCGTTGGACCGTTGCCACGCTCTTTGAAGGGCCCGGTTGTCTCGAGGTTGCCTCAAGGTCAGTGGATGAACCTGATTGGTCAACCCCCTGTGGACCAAAATTGGAAACGGCGGCCGCTGTAATCACGCTGTGACGGAAAACGACGTTGCCTTCCAAAGTTAGACGAAGACTTGTTTGAAGTAGATCTTAACCCTTAAGGTAACAGTAATGTGAAGTGAAAAGAGCCTCTTACTACAGTGATTCTCTGAAGGCAAACAATCCGAGGAGGGCTATCAGACACTACCGCAGCTCTGCCCTACCCTGATGGGAGTTGACTGTGCTGTATACCTGACAGCAGAGCTCAGTATCAGTGCAGGGCCAATCGCTTCACAGCTGGAATCAGATCTGCACAATTAACCCCAACACTTGAGACGGCACGACTGGAAACCTGCAAAATGTTAGCCGACTCTAACAAGCTGTGCTGCAGCTACCTGTGTGCTGCTTGTACAAGAGCGTTTTTTTCCATGTGTGAAATCAAAGCAAGGAATGTGTGGTTAAAGTGCAGACCTTAGACCGCTGGACTTCCAGAGTATCCCCTGATTTGACTCAAATGTTTTACTCTTATTTTTTCACTAGAGGTTAGTGGAAATCTTCTACATGACCCTACCGTGGTTTCTACTAGAAAACTGAAAAATAGCTGAAGGTCAGAGATTTAAAGAAAATCCGAGGTTTCATGTCTCAAAAATACATTATATTTTGTTGTTGACTACAGAAGTTACATTAAGTACACCAGCGAGAGACGCAAAAGTACTATAATGTTTTGATTTTATTTGTCACTGAATCGAACTGTAAAGCAACAGTCAGTTGTTAATATGGCAGCTTTACATTGTTGGCAAATTGAGATATAATATACGCATTTGTCTTTTCCCTCCGTTTTGGTCTTTTCCTTCTGAATAGTTATTTCAGGAGCCTAAAATGTGCTGACTATGTTTTTAGATAGAAATTTACAAGAGCCTCATTATTAATTCGTTGTGGTTAAATGACGGAATAATTACTGACAAAAAAATACACAGTGATAATTAAATAGTAACTGCAGTCAGTGTGGATGGAGTGCATTGTTAGTGAGAGTGGTAAACCTGAACTAAACTAAGTTAATTTAGTTTAAGTACTGCGCTTAACTGCAAATGAAAGGTACTTTTTTCTTTTAAATTACTGGTATGTTTCTATTTAACTCATAAATAAATTCAGATGTATTTAATTGATATATATAATTTTTACGGCACAGTAACTATAGTTACAAGGTTAAGATTTTTGCACAGAGAACATACGATTAGTTTATAAAAGTTTGGTTTGTTATACATTAGACTATCGTTTAGTATGTGTTTAAAAAAATACTGCTCAAGTAATACACTTGCATAATACCAATACTAATATATTTTGCATAATGAGTACTTACTTTTAATACTTCAAGTACATTTTGATGATAACCTTGTGGTAGTCTTTGGAATGACTTAAAAGAGATAGTATTATTAGCGTTACCCAAATAAAGAACTGTTTACTTTGAAAACTGGATAGCAGATATCCATATCTCACTATATGCATTGTCTCTTGGGAGTTTTTTAAAGGACTGAATAATTGTGTAAATTACATGTGTTTGAATTTGTATATAGTAAAAGGTGAAAATAAAAAGGTGAAGTCTATTGACCTTACTTTGTCCGTACTGGCCGTACTGGTAGGACGCCACGTGGTCGACGGTGTAGCCCGGGGAGCTGTAGGACGGAGGGCAGTAGGACTGGGAGCTAGGCAGGGAGGGCAGCGCTGACATGGAGGGAACGCTGGTCAGACCCTCCAGGCCCTTGATGTGATCCATGCGCTGGCTGCAGCTGGCGGCCATGCCGGCGGGGGGCTCCAGGCCACCTGTTAGAGGGGAGATGGCGTAGTCGCTTTGGGGCTGATGTGGCACACCGCCCGGGTTCAGCAGACCCATCACCTAATTGGAGGCAAGGAAGGAATGAATGGACGTTAATTTGGGGTTACACTCAGTGTTCTGTCAGAGTGCTGAGAATGTCTCTAATGTTGGCGATGATCTATTTTAAACCCAAGTGGTGGAGAATCCGAAGTGGAAGACATGTCGCTCTGTTCCTGAGACATTCAGACATCTCTTTAGCTTCTGACAAGCCTGTATAATGAGCTAAATATGTAATTCTTTTAGGATATAAGCAGGAGTGTGTAATATGTATCTGAGACAAACGCACATAGTCAGGCCCACTAAGGAAATCCCCCTGTCGCAGACATCAAAAGGCTCCCAGCAGGCCAGTCCCAGACAGAGATAACACCAGAAAGGAAGAATTAAACAATTTGTCTCTGATCCACGGCTCTACTTATTCCAAAATTCCTCCTTGACACCGCTCCAACAAACCCATGGCACAAGATAACAACTTATCTCCGAGAGAGATATGTTGACAAAGATAACACAGAGGGAAGTCTATGTGAGCTCGGCTCTGTTCAACCTCAGCATAGGTTTGCAGTTTGAGAAATCCGTTAGCTCTTGACCTGGTCTTTATTAGCGACCAGATAATCGAATTTGGGGGAATATTCCTTGGCCGGCAAAGGATGGAAAAGAGCTGTGGGGCAAAGTGTTTCAACTGACTTCAAAACAGACCTGATACTACCAACCCCCCCTCTCCACTGGTTGGGTTTACCTGTCCCTCATCAAAGTGCTCGATAAACTGTTAATAAGGAATTGAGACCGCCTTTGTCACTTCGGAAAGTAACTTTAATTGAACCTGCTACCTCTAAATGTATCATATCCCACCCTCTCCTCAGCTGAGCAAAGGCCCAGGGCTCTTCCAGTTGTCCTAATAAGAAGCAGGTACACTGCTCCTTGTGTCCTCTTGGCCCTATAAGTGACATATTATTCCACATCCACACTCACACATGGTCCTGCTTAAGTCATTTCCCAAGTAGGGGAGGTGAGTGGAGGAGTCCATGTTGATTTTGAGAGGAGAGTTGTGTTTCCTCCCATGCCTGGTAACATTTTCCTAAAAAATTAACCTGCGTTTGGAAGATTCGGTTTGAGCAGAAAGAGATTGCAGGTACAACTAAGCTGCAACAAACTACAGTGAGCAGTAATATACATCTTTTTAAGTGATGCAAACTAGTTTGGGTGTTTTTGTGCTTGCCCTTGTTTTCTGTTTACATCTCTTTAACCAAACCCCTAACCATCACCCCTCTCTCTCCCTGCCTCATGACATGGCTGCTGGCTGCCCCTGTCCAGGGTGTTTCATATTGGAGCGCTGCCGTTGCCAGCGGCCTAAATCAGCGCGTCCAGGAGTTAGCGGGGAAGAATGTCGGGACGGGGGAAAACATCTGAGACGGGACATTCCTTCCCCGCCGTATGAAATATATACAAATAAATTAGAACCTTTGCTTTCACATGGAAGAATGTTGAGGCAAACATTTTAAGAATGCAATCACAAGAAGCTTCCCCTGGGGCTGTGGTATAGTTTCGAGTGTGTGGCAGTGTTTGTGTGCATACACATGACCATGACAATCCAGAGTCTAGCGCCTGTGTTTGCACAAGACTGTGTGTGAAGTGTATTAATGTTGTCCGTGTATGTATATACATGCAGGAGTATGTCTCTGCATGTCTAGATATGCACTGACTGTCCCAGATCTTCCCATAACACCCATAACCCGGAATGGCCAAAACAGTTAAATTATAATGAACTCATTTGCAGCTGAAAATTGCTTTCATTCCTTGTCTCGCTGCTGAATTTTGGAATAATAAAAAATGAAGTAATCAATCTTCCAATCTAAACAGAAGGTTAAAAAGTTGACTTAGGCATGCCGCTCAACCATGTCATGTAATATTTGTGTAAAAGTTGTTCCAAAATCCTTAACTGATCCTCTGAATGTTATGGAGTTGATCAATTATCTACACCGTGCGTGTGTAATTACGTGAACCTGTGAGCATGTGTGTGTCCATGTGAGCGCGAGGGTGTGTGTGTCTTCACACTGCTGAGGAGTCAGACTGCGCCAGGCTGAAATCTCATTTTCTGCCTGTTAGGGTCTCTAACTCCTCTGTCTCCTCTGCTGCACCATCTGTCTAGGTGAGGAGACGCTGGGACTTCATGCCTCGATAATTGACTGTAATTGTCTTTTCACTTCTCATTTGTCACACACTCAATTGTCCTCTGTCCTTCTAGAGTCATCTTACTTCTACAACGGCGAGTGGCACATCCTCACCCACAGCTGACTGAGTCGATGAATTAAACAGAACTAACCTGGGTGACATATTATTTGAAAAAAGGTGAAAAACAAAACATATAAAGCTCTTGAGTAACTGAGTGAATTTGTGTGTGATCCAAGGTTACATTATTATTAGTATTATTCATTGTAGTAAAACTACCTCTGTCTCTGGAGGCTGACAAACTGTCAAACACACATGTCTACAAAACACGCCAGTTCCGTAATTGTAAAATGTAATTTTACCTTAGTTAACCTAAGTAAGTCTTCCTGGAATAATCCAAAATGACATGTCAGTGTGAATTGATGTATGTTTAAGTTTAGGAGTATGAATATTTGTACAAATCAAAACAAAATTTCATAACAGATTTCTAAAGAGTCAAAATTATGAAAAGCCCCCGCATTAAAAAGGTTAAATTACTTTTACAAAGGTGCAGTCTTGCATTTTTGTCATCTGAGTTTAGCGTAATTTCTACTTTGTGTCTCACCTGTGAGGAGAGCCCATTTCCTATGGCGGGATTCATGGGATTGGTTGGCCCTCCAGGGCTCACAAAGCTGTCTGAGTAGCCTGAGAAGGAGTGACGTCCAGAAGCGAGGCAGTAGGCAGAGCCTCCTTCAACCTGACCTCCTCCGCCGGAGGACTGGTGGCCCGAGGAGGGAGGCAGAGGCTGGGGACGGTGCACCGTGCTGGGAGGCTCAGATACCACTAAAGACAGGACGGATCACATAACAGCACTTTCGATATACTTGGTTGCAAGAACACGTATTAACAGTCATATCTAAAGCTTGATATTCAAATGTCAAACTTTCATCTGAATGCAATACTCCTGCAGGCAATAAAAAGATTAATTTGAAACTTTTTATCCATCTTTGCGTAGTAAAAAAAAATATATATATATTATATGTAAATACTATATACATTATTTAATCACAATATGTCATTGACTGTAATTTAAATAATGAAACATCAAAGAACAATGTATTTGTCAGTGAGTGATTTAATTTTTATTACTAAACAACTTCAAAGTCAATGTCCATGACAAAAACTCTTTTAACCTCTACGAAATGATTCTTTGTCACTCTGAGGTAATAATTAAATCATAAATAGATTTAGAAAAGAAAAAAACAAACTGTATAATAGNTTTTTTTTAAAAAAGCAAAAAAAAAAAAAAAGCTGTGTCATCAAACTGTCATCAAACAAAAAACAGAACAAAATTTATTTTATTTTCCAATTAAAAAAACCTTTGCTTCAGCACTAAATCTTATACTCACACTAGAACTGGAATGTGTATTGACACATTGCATGAACCACCAGTAACAACCTAAGCCTGATCTTACCTTGTGCTATAGATGAGGGAGGGTAGGTGCTCTCAGAGAGCTGGTAGGGTGGGATGCTGGACATGGCCGATGGCGGGAAACCCCCTGGGATCAGGTGATTAAATGCCATGAGTTGATTGGCTCCAGCTTGCTTCCTCCACCTAGCTCGCCTGTTGCTGAACCACACCTAGAAAAGATGATGACAATAATTTAACTCCGACATCTGACACAATTCTCGTACTATATTAGGGCTTTTAAAACCTCATGTTGTGTATAATTACAATACAAGCTGTAATAATGACAAAGGAATGTACTCTTTTTCTTCAATAGCACATACACACTCACACTCACATTTACAAATATCAAGGTGTAAAGTTGTAAAGGAAAGCGAGAGACAGTGTGAGAAAAAAAAAGTGCGTCGATGTATGTGTGTGTGTATCGTGGCTGGTTGCGCGGAGTGACATGCTGTGTCCATATGGACGGGGCTCATGCTGGGCCTGTTTACACTCCCCATATGGAGCCTGTGGAGGAAAATTTACTGGACTCCACATCAGAAACAGGAAAGTCCAGATTGGGCCCCTGGGAGCAGAGGATGAGAGATGCATGTGTGGGTGGGTTTGTGCTATTGTATGGAGCGAACAGAGATCAGCCAATTGCCTTTAAATGGTCGGAGGGTGTATAAAGCCACGTTTACACCTAAAAGTGTGTGCTGAAAGGACGTTCTTTGTAAAATCAGGTTAACAAGTGCGTGTTGGTGTGTTACATTGAGGTTTTCATGATCCTTTTGGGAATTATATTTACTTGAGCATATAAAACTGCTTCAAATACCAGTCATGTGAATTCCTGTGTTCGACAAGCTTGAATCTGTTTTAACTGGAACCAGAAAAATTGGTTCATACCTGCACCCTGGCCTCGGTGAGTTTGGCCCTCTGAGCAAGCTCCTCCCTGGTGTAGATGTCGGGGTAGTGTGTTCTCTCGAAGGCCCTCTCCAGCTCCTCCAGCTGCTCTGCAGTGAAGGTGGTCCGACTGCGACGCTGCTTCCTCTTCAGCGGCAGATCGGGCTCCGACTCCACGTCTGAACCCTCGTCTGAGTGACTCGCTGTTCAAACATGGGAGGTTTTAGTGTTACTCGGCAGCTTCTCTGCTCAGCTCAGTTCCTCAAAACTTTATCTTGCATTCAGTGCCGTGTTTGGTGATGAGGAAGCGACAGTAACATCACAAAGAACAACTAGTCAGAAGGAATAGCAAATCTTTACTTGAAAGACTTATGGATGGTGTTTTCCACTTTCTTTATATACACACACACGCGCGCACACACACACACACTTGATCAGCCAAACAGACCTCCATTCAGAAGGAATATTCCAGGCCTAAGGAATAATCCCATCAGACAAGATTCCCAGGGCACCACAGGGGGACTGGTGGACTAAAAGCCTCACAAAAGGCTAATTTGGATCCAGGGGCCATTCTATGAGCGTGTGTGAGGGTGTGACTGAGTGTGTGTGTGCGTGTGAATTGTAGTCTGGACACCCTAGAGCAGTTGGCTCGATGAAGGACAAACTGTCTTTACAGTCAGGTGAATGCTTGGCATGGTATATGAGCTAAAGGAAACCAGGAACTACACTATAAAATAATAAAAAAAACGTTCTCTTTTCCTTTCTATAATTTCATGAAACAGTGCAACGATTCAGACTACACAAGTTAGTTATATGTCATCGCAACCAAGTGCCAAGTTCATCTGAAGTCACTGATGTGCCGGAACTAAATAGGTCTGTAGAAACTTATAATAGCAGCAAAAGTAAAATAAAAAACCCTGAGGTACGTGTCAGTTTGATAAAATTTTGACTCCTACCTGTAACAGTAAATACAGTAAACCCTCAGTAAACCCTCAACTGAAATTGTTATTCATAATGTCTATCTATTGATATTATTATTTGTTTATTGTTTAGCTGTTTGAATAGTAGAACCTGTCCATTAACACATCAATAAACCCAAGGTGTCATTTACAAACGGGCTGTTTTGTCAAACCAAAGTCCATAAACTTGGAGAAGTTTAACCCTAACCCAATCAGATAATTAGTTCTCATATTTTCTTAATAAATGTAATTTCCTTTATTTCAAATATGTCATTTCCGTCCTGTTCTGTTGATTTACTAATCAGTCAATAAATCCAGCACTGATGCCACACATTTGAGTACACCTATCCTGAAGTTTGATCTTCAGGCTGACTGAGCCTCTGTGATATTATGTGTCTTGACAGCCTTTCTGTTTTTTACTTTTCATCTACCTCAGATCAGTATTAATACCATTGTGGTCTATGTTCTATAAGCCGGCTGCTTGGTTTTTAACTCGCTACTTCAAACACTCCATTGGCTCCCTCCTAAGTTCACCAAGGCCAGAGCGCCCACTTTTTGTGTTACACTTAATTAATTCCCCCTCAGCGTAGGGGAAGTTTTGTGTGCAACACTGTATTAGTTCCCCCCTCAGAAGCAACAATAAAATACAAGAGAATCCAAATAGCTCAGGGCCCCTCATGTGAAACTGATCCTCTCTCCCCCTTTGGCGATTTTTCTCCTCACAACACCAATAGCAGTGGGAGTCAACTTAACATGCATTAGGAGCAAATTGGTAAAGAAACATTCAAGCATGAGGGAGGCAATAAGTAAAATATTTTCAAAGGGGGAGTGAGAGAAATGGAGACATTACCTTAAGCCCTGGCAGAATATTTTGCAATTTTGCAGTCATAGATTGTTAGCTCTTCACTAGCCTGTGTGTTCAGCATTTTAACGGCGCAAGGAGGTCATACGGCTTTCCAAACAAAAGCAATACAATTATAAATAGCCACTGCAATTCAATAAATCCTTTATTTTTATTTTTTTTTAACTTTTTACATTTGGTCATCACAGTGTGGAGGGTAAGCTGTGCATTTGTAGGCCGTATTTTTATATGACTAGCGGGGTTTGTGCTTCAGATGGTGAGGAAAGGAATTCGGGGTGTGGAGTTTGGGGCTTTGGAGTTTTGGACAGGATGGCTGAAAAACAAGAGATGAGGCCTTTTGTAGCCTCCCCCTCCAGTTCGTGCACGGAGGAGGGCCGCTAGGAATGCCTCCCCCTACCTACCCCCCACTCCACCCCAGCATGCACGTTCCTCGGCATTTCACAGGGATTTGGGCCTTGGGAAAGCTGAGGCGGCCCAGGGAAATCCTTAATCACTTTGGAATTACCTATCGGTTATGACTGCTACCGTGGTTTCGAGAACTTTTCAAAAGAAGCGACAGAGTGGCACCTCCTAAAGTCTCAGGAGTCTAGTCACAATACAATCCTTTGTATTGAAGCAGGCTCATTAGTTTCATTTCACCTGCTGGATCGCTACATCAGCTGATCTTAAGACTGAACAAGATAAGAAGATGGGCCCAAGTGATAACGATGTCTGTGGAGATGCTTGGTCAGTGCAACATAATCGCGCCAAGGCAGCAAATGCGTTGCACTGAACATCATGTAAGACGCTCGGTGAATAAAATCGTCCAACAGCATGTACTGAAAAGAGAAAACATCAGACTTGCCCATTTTTCGCTTCAAACTATAGCGAACTGCTAATTCGCCCAACAGACACACACTTCTTGCGGTTTGGCACACAGTCCTCCTTAAACAAGCACCACCTTCTCCTCCCTCTTCCCTCTCTCGTTCTCCCTCCTTCTCAGCCTCTCTTTGTCTCCCCATCTCTCTCTTTTCCACCCATATTTCTCTCTGACTCTCGGGCTCTTTGTTGCTCCACAGAGCTGGGGTCTTTGCCGGCGATTTCCACGCTCCATCTGTGGAATCCGTCATGGCTCCCTCAGCCCTTCACAGTGGAGGGCTGTCACCTGCCCCACGGGGGAGCTTGGGAGGGGTTTGGGGGAGAGGAGGAGGAGGGGAGGGGGGGGCATAAAAAGGCTCCGCAGCGGGCTTGGGGGGTGGGTTGGGGTAGATGGGGGCATTGCTGGGGGCATTCTCTAGTTCCACACACACACACACATAGAGCTCATAGAGCCCCCCCTTTCTACCAGAGGGAACTGTAAGAGCACCTGAGGGGTTGAGAAGGGAAGTGGGGGCAACGGGGGCTGTTGTTGTGGTTGTAAATGTACCCATGGGGATAGTCTGTCTGGGCATCTGTGTTGGTTGTAGCTGTACATCAACAGTTTGTGACCACTGTTCAATGCATGGACACTAGTGAGGGTCAGTATATGTCCCTCCCAATGATTTCTCTGTATTATATATTCCTCTGAAATATTCAAATCCGTTCTATCTCTTCCCACAGTTCTTTTTCTTTCATTTAAGTGCCACAAAAACAGAATACAAAGCTATATCAGCGTTTTTTTTAATAAATAATGGAGCCTCTTTAAAGGAAGAAATCTGGCTGTGTCTCAGCTGTAAAAAACATATATCGTATCAATTTATTGTCAACAGTAAAATATATATATATATTTAAATTAACATGTACATCATCAACACAAATGAAAGTTATATTTAGCTGATATTTAAAATATATCCATGTAAAATTTTAGTTTAAAACAGCAAATAAAAAATGTTTCTTTATATATATAAAAAAGATATTATTTAACTTTCCTGTTCCAATAGAAATTAACTTTACCGTGTGGACATCAAATCAGGAAATTAATTAATACTGATCTGCGGCATTAAATAGATTTTAAGATTTTATAGAAAATATTACAAAATCCTGAAAGTCATAAGACTATGCTTAATAACTCCTTGCACAAAAGTTTCCCATAAACCAAAATGGTTTCAAAGACAGATTCCTATTTCTTTGCTATATTACATTTTGAAATCTGTAATTAAGGCACATTTTCAATAGGACGTATCTGAAATTGTCATAAAACACACAAAAACCTGGTGGATTCTTTTTTTGCGTGATTGCTGTAAAACAAAATCTAATTTCAAGGGGGTTTCTTCCACTGTTTGTTTACTATTTAATGCAACACTGTTTGGCAATATAGACTACTTGTCTGAAATTCTAAAATATAATGTCATGCAAATGGAAGTGGTGCTATAGATTCATGGGGTGTAAGGGGAGCTTTGGTGGCAAAGCTGTGCCAGGACAGAGGGCAGCTACCCAATCAGCCCTAAAGCTCACTACTCCCCACAGCTTGGTTAAGGAGCTCATAAACACACAAATACGCTCTCATAAACACACACACATGCACACAAAGACTGCACACACGTGCGGAGCACTGGGCTTCCCCTCATTCTAAATGCATTTTAAGGCTACGTTAATCGAGCTTGTCAGCCCTGAGGCGTCTCTACTTTAGCGTCCATTAATGCGCTCCCTTCTCACATGGCTTTAACTGTGATCAAGCACAAACACACAGGCACACGAAATACTTTCCACGGGCTCCAATATGAAATATAATGCCAAATACGAATTCGTACATACTGTCCACTACCTCTGACACACAAAGAAAGAGAGGGACGTTTAGATGGAGAGACGATGGCGAAACCTTTTCCCTACTTCCCAGATCCTTTCCAACCTTGTAAACCTGTGGTTTCAGAGTGCCCTGTTTGCCGTCATCGCCTCGCTATCCCCAAGATCTGATCATATCGCTTTGGCACCGTCAAATAGCCTTGGCCAATCAAATTATGCACTCTAGCCTTCATATCTCTCGCTGCATGTCGACATATGCTATATCTTAAAATACCCCTGTAAACACTTGACTTCTCTTTGTATACATTTGCTCCACCTCATCTTAAAGCAGCAGGGTTTTGCAGATGTGGTCCTGGCTCTTGTCAGTTCATCAAAATACGAAAAAATAGGAGCCTTAAAAGGGTAAAATTATCTGAAGGCCTGGAAAAGCAGCTTCGGAAAGCTTGTCCGGGAGCTGGGTAGCATTAAGCCGCAAAATAAGAGAGAAGCAGTTGGAGGGGCTGGGTGGTGGGGGTTAGAGGAGAAAAGAAAACTGTTTAATTTAACCAAACTGAAGCCCTGAGAGGCACACAGTGCTAGGGACTCCAGGCCAAAACAACCTCTCCAGAGCCAAGAAAGCCCAAAATGGCTCCCACCATGCAACGCCATCCCAGAAGAGAAAAACCAGTAGGAGAAAGAGAAGGAGAAGGGAGGATTTAGCTGTTGGACAGGAAAGACTTCAGCACTGCTAAAGTTCTGGGAGGGGGNACATTGGATGGAGACAGAAAGGCTTAAATATGTCCACTGAGACATGAGACAGTAAGCACTGAGAACGTATGCGCAAGAGAAGGCGCGAATGGGGATGTGTCACGCGTGGATTTTGGGACTTAGGGGAATTGGCTGACCATATGTGGGCTTTTTACATCCCTCTTCGGACATCCCAGTAACTCTTCTGGGGCTTTGGTTAATAGTGAGGGTAAATTGAGTCCATGACACGTTGCCCCCCTTCTCTCCACCTACCCCTCTCAAAAAACACAAAACAAAAGGCAGAGGAGACAAACGCAGCATTTATTTGGGCGGGCCGACCATGCTGCTCCTATTCAGGAGCCGGGGGACTAAGTGACTGGCCGACTGCATTAAACAGTATATAGAAGTCAAGGCAGGCAGATGCTGGGCCGGATAATGGCTTTACTGACAGCTTACGGACCCATCTGCGACTCTTTCTGGCGGGTTAAGAAAAAGATGGTGTGTGGGTGTATGTGCGAGCGCATGTAGATTTTTGTATGTGGGTGAGTGTGTGGGAGGGGGGGGGGTGTGGTAGGAGGGTGAACTCACTTGACTTGCTAAGAAGGAGTTTCAACCCGCACAGCTGCCCCGTAAAGGAGACTGTGCCAGAGATGTACTCTGTGTGTGTGGGTGTGTGTGCGTGTTAGCTGGAAAGTGGATAAAAAAATATACAACATACACGAGCAGACTCTCATGCATCAAAGTCTTGAAATGGTGCAAAAAGTGACATGACTAAAGGCATAAATTGGTCTGAAGCTGTCAGTAAAGACTTATGGGAGTTGTCGAAGGATGTCGAGGGCCAGGAAGTACTAACCTGTCATTTGTAGCTAAATGTGTTCCTAACCCTGTTTCCTGTGCGGCGCTGGTGGAGACTGACCCTCCATGGCCCAGTGACCCTGCAGTTCTTCTGTGTCTTTTAACTCTTGGAAATGAATGTCAGCTCCAGTCTGTGTTGAAACCCGACAAGGTGAGCTGTGAGCTGGGTTCACTGTCATTTCCAAGTTTTTTTGTTGACAAGGAGGGAGTCTGACAGCTACATCTTCCACATCCCCCTGGCAGGCTGCCCTCACTGACTAAACCAGCTATTAATCCACAATCTCACAAAAGCAATGCACATGCTACTGTCACTTTTAATGCAAAATGCATGTACAATCCAGTGAGGCATTTAGAATAGTAGTAATGTACTGTATAGTGGTGCATTCATTTTATATGGCTGAAAGTAGATTTGAGTTTTCAACCTTTTTCCTCAAGCCTCAGATGGGAAACATTACCAACAAACTCCTGGTTTGGCACTGAATTGCTGTTTAAACAAAGAAATATGTGTAATCACCTTCCGCAGAGTGGTACCTTCATTCAAGCAACCTAAATTCACCATGATTTCACTGTGTGTGGGGCTTTTGCCATAAAAATTAATACAGTCAAATGAGAAGTTCTGGTGACACACTTCCGCGTCTACGTGAGGCCTTCAAGTCTGAGAGCACGCACAGCAGTTATTACAAAAGATATTCCCGCGTGGCTTTACAACAGCATAAACACAATTTTTAAGCCTCTTTGCCGACACGACACAAAAGCTTCTTTGCTAATTAGTTAACAAAGCTGTGAAAGAAAGTCAGGCTTCATCAGTCAGCTGATTGACAGCTGCCTGTCCCCCGTCGGCAGCATAGATGCTCCGTTTACTGGCCTCTGGCTGGCCTCTGCAAACTTTGACACTCAACCCTGACCTCAGTGCACACACGCACATGCGCACACGTTAAAAATGATCATGCTCACAAACACACGGACAGATATGTGAGAGGAAAACACATGCACTCACATTCTTCCTTACTTTCTCAGAAACACACACAAACACGCTCATGCACATTAAAAAACAACCTCTCTCCCCCCTTTCACCCCCCCCAGCTGTTGTGCCTATAGTGCATACTTGCAGCACATAAAGAGGGGCCTTATTCTAAGGCGAGCCATTCTACTTGACCTTCGCTGGGCCTTTTCACTCTTTCACTCCCTTCAAACCGTCTTTGGGCCTCGCTCAGTCTCAGCTCAATGTGGCTAGTCCATCACGGGTGAAGGCTGAGGCGCTACAGCGGGTCTTGAAGGGGGAATACCCCAAATACCCCATGCCCCTTCCCCCTTACACACACACACACACATGCACGCACACATACTCGAAAGCCCCGCCCTCTCAGAAATCACCCTGACTTCAAAGTTGGTGTGCATTCATTAATTGCCCTTTGAATTGATATCAGAGGGTCACAATAAGAGTGTGAAAGGAAAAAGAGGCTTTAATGAAGCATAGAGCAGCCATTCATTTGCAGATAACTATGTTTTTATGCTTGGATAGTCATCATGCATGGGCTTATTAGAAAAAACTCACGAGAGAGGGAGGAGTGCGGGATGAGGAGAGAAGGACAGAGAGACAGAGAGAGCCCCAGGGTAGAGGAGAGTGATTTGGTGCTCGCCACTTGGCCCTCGTGCCCCCCTTTGCCCTCGTGCCCAGGGACTTACTGAGTGACACATTCATTCTTTCAAGGGACAGACAGAGCCCTCTTCACCAGACACTTGGCTCAGGCCAGTAATAGCCAATAGCTATTATAGGATCCATCAAGAGCTTATTGGTTCTGTCTTTGTCAGATTTTATGAAAAAGCAGCAACTGGCAACTTATTTGGCCTATTATTGTCATTTCCATTTAATCTGCTGATTACTTCCACGGTCATTTGATTATCTTCATTTGCGCTATAAAATGTAGAAGAAGACACTCATTGGAAATTTCCTGAAATCTAATGTGGCATCTGCCAAAAGTGCCAAATCATTATATTAGAGAAGCTGAAACCTGAAAATGTGGGACACACTGGAATTAGTAAATTCTGTCCACGTTGTGATGTGGCAATTGGAAAGCAAAAACTTTATAAAAATAGTTAAATAGAAATATGCAATTTGACTGACATGTGTAAAAGTTCATCTTAAAGAGGGAGTTAATATTCAAATGTCTTATAGCATTGTCGCCACACACTAATCATATTCCACTTTGTTTGCTCTCAACCCATTTTCTGCTTCACTCCTTTTCCACCAACTCACTGTTCCCTCCTCCTCTCCTCTCTTCTCTTCTGACCGTGGCACTGATCCAGTGTGTGCCCACGTATTACAGTTGCAGCACGCCATCCTTCACCCCAAGTGGCACAGAAACCCAAGTTCCTCATTCACTCGAATTATTTACACAAACAAAGTCCTGCTCAGTTTCTGTGACAAAGCCAGCTAAATCTTTATGGCTCTTTCATGTATTGTCTGCTCACGGTTCCCTTTTGTCCCTCGGCCATTGGCCTGGGCCGTGGATACAATGAGCCCGGCAGAATGGAGGCAGATTGAAGGAATGCGCCTCAATAAACCTAATTATGACATGATGACTGCGCTCACCATGGTAGGGGTTTTTCAAAGATCCCGGGCTTATTCAATTAGCCCTTTGCAGGATCCCCTTTCACCAAATAAAGTTATCCCTTTGACTGTTTGCATTGCAGAGTGGAATGTGCATGTGTGTGTGTTTGTGTGTGTGTGTACACACAC
>JASGAT010346104.1:0-12638 GCA_030220025.1 Chelon auratus
AATATATTGTCAATGGGATAGGTTCTGGGTTAACATTTGAGGGATAACTGAAATAAATTGTGATAGGCCTATTTCCAAGAGCATATTTTGACTTGGCACAGCAGGGAAAGCACAGATGTATTGATGAATCCTGCATTCCGCTGAGGGGAGGTCTTATTTTTGTGCACGCTGGTTCACTTTCATTGCTTACTGGAGCCATCATTAATAAATCAGTGGTGTACCTACTGTGACAAATCAAAAAGCCATAGAATACGCTAATTATTTCTGCTCTTCTATCTATCCCTTCAGGGAACCTCACATCCTGGGTCTTTGCATGAGAGATGAGATGCTGTTCACCTCCATGAGAATGAACACAGAGGGCCACTGATTCCCCACTCTAGGGACTTTTGGCCAGGGAGCGCAGATACAAAAGCGGATATTAAAAACAACCTACCTGGAATTTGTATTTACCTTTAATCATCTGCTTTTTACCTAAAATGCACTCAATTATATTTGCAAGCTGTCTTCAGGGACAGAGTCGAAAGCTGTGCTGGTGCAAACTCCGAGCAGGAGGCTCCTGGGCTGCCAGTTGCTGTGGGAGCTGAGTCAGACATGTTGCCTTTTCGGGTTATTTTCCTGGTTCTAAGTAAGTGCACAAGTGCAGCGGCGAATTAACTGTACACAATAATATAGTAACATAAAATCTTTCTGCAGTCACAGGAATGTGCTCACTTGTTAAAGCACACTGTGGAGAAGAGAAATTCAATCAAGAACTCAAACCTAATGCTAATCACTGGGGAGAAAAATATCTAGCAGCCAGTATCTCTGATATTTCAGAGCCAATTACTTTGATTGAATTTGTTAAGTATTGATTGGAGAGACATTTATCCACTCAGAGTTTGAAAAAAGAAAAAAAAATGCGGATAAAGTTTATGTTATAATTCTACGGAATAAAATTAACATCTACAAAAAGCTACTGGAGAAAGCAAATGTTTGCTGATCAATAACATAAAGTAAAGCACACAGTTGGTCTACCCCAGTTACAAACAACAGTAATCCAATAATATGAGCAGTGTGACAGTTTAAGGCTGCGACAAATCACTGTTTCTGTTATTTTAACATTTTCCTTATACCTCTTTATCAATAATTTGCAGAAAAATGTTTTTCCTTGTTGTACAGCTCTGATAAAAGCAGGGATCTTACCCGGGGTCTTTCTGCGTGGTCTTTGCATGTTCTCCCTGTGTCTGTGTGGGTTCTTTCCGGGTACTCTGGCTTCCTCCCACCATCCAAAGACATGCTCATTAGGTTAATTGGTGATTCTAAATTGGCTGTAGGTGTGCATGTGAGTGTGAATGGTTGTCTGTCTCTCTGTGTTAGCCCTGTGATAGACTGGCGACCTGTCCAAGGTGTACCCTGCCTCTCGCCCAGTGACAGCTGGGATAGGCTCCAGCCCCTCTGCGACCCTTCAGAGGACAAGCGGTTACAGAAAATGAATGAATGAGTGAATATTTTACCCTGTGAGACACATTTTCTACCCCTCAGCTGTCTGTGACTTGTGCCCAGGCAATGGGACGTCTTGAGGGTGACGGACATAAATGATGAGCATCAGCGGCCAAGTTAGTCTCATTCTGTCCAGCACGGTTCAAGCCAGAGACATGACCCGGGCATCTCGAGGTCCCATCCTTTTAATTACACTTGCACTTAGTCAACCAAATCCTTCAAGCACCATGGGAACTCCTTCAGCAGTGATTTATGCGATAGGACTTAAAGCAAAGGGAAAAGCATCCAAAGGCTCGTCCAGTACACTGAATAAAATATTTACTCCCTACCACAAAATACTGAATACGCCTGCTGAATTCGCTTTTCTAAAAAGACTAGTCGAATGTCTTAGGGTAGAAGTCTGCATTGAGAAGGACATGGTGTCCAAAGAGAGGGACCCTTGAAGCATGCAGAACTGCTGGAAGCTAAAAAGGCTGAAAAACACCAAGCTCAAAGAGCTGAAGGACGAGGGCTCTTCAGAGAGCCGGAGTATGTCCAAGGTTCCAAATCTGGAATGACATCCAGGAGGAGGACTGAAGAAGCAGCTGGACACAAAAGACAATAAAATCAATTTTGACTACCAAATTCTAATCCCATCATGTTTGAGTCCAAGTAGACGTTTGTGTCAAATTTGAAGAAATTCTCTCAAGGCAGTTCCGAGAAATGACACATTCACAATTTGATTTATGGCCAAAAACACGTTCAGTGGAGTCATAGTGACTTTGACCTTCGACCCACAAAATCTAATCAGTTCATCCTACATGCTACCCAATCTGAAGAACAACTGCAAAAAAATGAAAGAAACAAAAAACAGAAGGGGGGCATTTCTGGGGTTGCACAAGAAGAAATAATTTGATCACGGCAGGAAGCTGGAGGAGGCTGCTGGTTGTTTAGCACAGGCTGTTTGTTCAGCTCAGACTCGGTCTTGCTCCCCCCATCTTCCCTCCACCCTTTCTCCATCTCCTTCAGCCTCACCTTTCCACCCTCCATCCATTACCCCTCTACCTTCTCCTCTGTCTCCCTCATCCCCCTTCTCTCTCCATCCCTCCAATTACCCGCCTACCTCTCCGTCCCTCTCTCCTCTGTGTTAGTTGGTGTTGAACAAAGCCTGGTGGTTGCGATTTAAAAAGAGCAAGGACTGTTGAAGTTCATTATTATTATTGTTGGACAGATTTACTTTTGTGTGACAAAGGTTGCGATATGACTTTAAGGATATTATGTGTGAACACTAGCAGATGCTACTTTGCATCACTATGATGACTCTTTAACAGGAAGTAGTTCCAGCACATGCTACGGTTTCATTTTCAGGCTGCTTGTCCGAGCTTGCCTGGAAATGGATGCTTCCAGTTTTACATTGGTGGGTCAGTTGATGAGATGCATGGACCTCAAACACACCAGTCTGTACCGAGGCCGGAGAGTCAAAAAAGTGAATTTCACAAACTTCCCAATTTTCCGTCATGCTTTACTCCACTTTGCGTGTGTAATCGGGATGTCAGGCTTAGTACAGTGACTATGTTACTGTGCCCATTTGGGTCGTTTTTGAGGGATAAAATCTTCTACACAACTGTATCAAAAATAACATTAATGATTTTATAATTTGATTTCTGTTTTGTTCTAAACATTGTGGTATGTTTGAGGTTGACTTGCTTATGATTTATTGCATTAACAGCTTTACTTCCTACTTAAATAAAGGTTTAACAGATAAAAAGTCACTTCCTCTATAGTTATCACAATAGAAGTTGCTTAACTTGTTGGGTAAATGCAGTAATTAGATTTAAAAAATGCAAGCACAAAACACAAACTGGTACTGTCTTGTATGGGCAATGAATGGGAGTTTCATTTAAATCAACTGTTCTATGAAATCTGGATGACGGTCAGATGTTACATTGCAGTGAAAGGTGATAAACAGGGCTCAACCCGGTAAATTCTTCCATTCCTGATGAGACACCTTTTCAAATAAAACATGGAGTTAATTTGCACTTTAAATTTGTGCCTGATGTTTATTTTCAGTGCTATCAACCCCTTCACACTACACATATTGATTCTACAGTATTTTCTCATATAAACTGAAGCCTTTCACATCATAAGCAAATATGCAGCTACAACAAACACACTCTGCAGTTTTAAAGTCGACCTCTGGCTGTTCGCATGTTCGAGGATGTGATCTAACATTTGACCTTCCTAATTGACTTCTGCTTGCATGTCTCCGAGCTTCACCTTTCTGCAGGGCAATCTGAACAGTATCTTCCCACGCCTGCCGCGAGACGCGCAGCAGTGATATACGAGGCCAAGTGCACTCACCGTCCTCCCGAGACTTCTGGATGAAAGCATCGACGCCGCTCTCTCCGTAGTTCCCCTCAGAGGCCACCGTGGAGACGTAGTTCCAGCGCATGGCCTTGACGATGTCCACCATGGCCTGGGCCTGGTAGGTGTCTGGAGGCACCACGCGGGAGAAGAAGTCGTAGCGGGTGTTATCGCTGAGCTCCGGAGCTGTGGAGGCGTAGCTCACCTGGGGTATCTGCACACAAAAATAGATTGACAGTATTATAAATGTGAAGCAGCTCCTGGCAAAAACCCTCGAGGGAAGAAGAGGGAAGAATAAAGAGACAATGCAAGTTTGTGTAGCACCTTTCAAAAACAAAGGAATTGAAAGTGCTTTACAGAAGACACGAATGCCATCAAGACAAGATCTACAAAGCTATATAAACAGACAAGTGAACGTGGATTTCGAAATAATGATATGATCAAATAAGACAGACAATAGTAAGACAGACAGACAATAATTAAACAAAAGAATCAGAGTTGCATTGTCCTAACTTAAATATAACACAGGTCTGTTAAATGTATGGGGCAAATTAAAAGCTGGAAAGCCGCTTCTCTGATTTTAGTTTTGAATGAGAAACAGTAAGCAAACTTTCAGCAGATTATAAATGCGTTTTTGCCCCGAACCATTAAGTGCTTTATAGACCAACGGCATCATTTTAAAATCTGCAGTTACACAAACGAGAGACCAGTGTAAAGATACGAGAAGAGGAGTGATGTGATCCACTTTCCCGGTGTCTAACCAGTGCTCCGAATAAGTCGCAACTTTCCGATGGACTTTCTAGAGAGACCTGCTTCTAAATTAAGTCCCGCTCCTCGACTACAGCAAGATCCCTGACTTGGTTTGTGGTCTTGGTAACTGAAGCTGAGCAAGGACTTGTCTTTCTGTTTTGACACTGACAAGGAAATATGTAATTATAAGAGAGGTCTGATCTAAAAAAAAAATGCCTTTGGGACTTAAAACACAGCCATTGATCTAGTCAGCCCCTGTTTAGCCTTTATTATCCCAAAGATCACACTCATCATTAGCCGGCTGACCAGCTCATAAGATGAGATGATGAGGTTATCACACATATCAGCTATGGTCACTTGCTTAAGAAGACTCAGAGACTCGGAGCATCTTCACATTGTAAGCTTTGTGTACTATTAATGTACTGTAGCTTCTGCCTTCTCTAAAAATTGATTTATATTACTTTTCACATCTTCCACTTCAACAGAGTGCACTGGCGGGTTTGTGTTGCTCCCACTGCTCCAAAGATTTTACTGATGCGTGCACGAAGTGAAGAAAAACATTACATAATAAACTTAGATAGAGAAATAAATAGGTCAGCTGAAGCACGGAGCCTTTCTTGAGTGTCCATAATTTGTCTCACGACTATTTTCAACATAAGAGGCTGGGACTGCGCCATGTCAGCTTCTGTAATAGGTAAACTGTGTTCGTGTAAATGGAATTTTTCATCCCTATGGCAAACAGTGAACGAAACAGACAGAAGGCAGGGGTGTTTCCAGGTAATGATACACACTGTGCCTTTTTGATGAGGATCTGTCGCCATGTTTTCTGTGTCTCTGAACAAAATGAGGAGAAGGTGCACTCCGTGAAACATGATCCTAATGAAAACAGGCCTGTTTTCCCTCTAGATGCCTCTTTGCCACATGCGGCATTTCATTATCACAGACAGCAGACCTGCAGGCTGGAACACACATACAGATAACCCTTGATATTAAACAGCCGACTTAAAGGCAACGTCCTCCCGCCGAGCTGAACACCACTCAGGCCAGCCTCGCCTATTTCAGTAAAAGTCTATCAATAAAAACCGGAGCATTTATCTTCGCTAGCCTTTGGACACGGCAAATACAAAGAGAGAATACAAATTAGAAAAGAAGAAAAAAGTCTTGCAGGAGAGCGGTTACTTTGCAGGGATCTAATAAATGATAAGTGAGACTAATGAGTATGCATAAACCAGTCTTACCTGTAAAGTGCTATAGCATTAGCCAGTTTCAGGTCATGAAAAGAATCTGTACGAGCAGCACCCTCTTGTGTTATTCACAACTTTGTAAGTGGAAATTTCAAAGTTGGAGTGTTTGCTGAGGTGTTGTGGGTGGATGGTAAGTTAATACACTGTAGTTTAGTCATATAGCTTTTTTCATAATGGTTTCCATTCATTGTGCCTTGGCATTTGCTGCATTAACAACATTACCTAGTTGTTAGCTTGCTAAACTGTTATCCTCCCTGGTTTCTAGATGCTAACAGCTACCTAGCAGCGTTGTTCTCATGACTTACAGTTTATACCTCTTTGGGACACAGACACATTTATACTTGTGTCTGGCTCACTCTGTAGAAACACTAGTCAGCGCTGTGTCTTTTTTTCCAGTTGGGCTAATTTTGATTCTACTTCCTGCTTCACTTTCAACAATGGCGACTGAAACTTTCGCCAAAATTTTGCAGAAGACGAGTCATACAAATGTATCGCCGAACCTCCTCAGTTAAGCATTCCTCAATGTGTTCCATCTTTATTGATCCAAAATAATCAATTGGAAAATTGCAGAGATAAAGTAGCTGGAAGTACTAAAGCGGAAATATACCAGCAAGTGGACTAGTCACAGTTCTTACAGGTCTCACCGAGACGTCCAGTCACGGATCTGCTTAGGGTCTTGGCTGACGCTGTAACTTGACGCAGAAGAATAAACCGCGCATTGCTGTCAACATTACCTCTTGAACAGCAAGCATTTTATTACCAAGGCTTCCCATGTTAAAAACCACGAGCTTGCAGGTTCCATTTATTAATGATGGCTCAGTAAATTAAGTGCCCTAATAAACCTTGAGAGTGAACATGTGCTCCCCTATGTGGAATTCAGCCATAATTAAGACACCTGTGCTCTCCCTACTGTGACAAGTCTGCCATGAAAAAGGTCTGTAGGCGGCTTGTGGTGACAAGAAGATTACCACTAAAATCACTTAAATGATTGAATGTTGAGAGTATTGGAGGCATACAGTAGGAATAATAGACAGCAGAGTGAAAATTCTGTCAGAAATTCATAGATATGGCTGTATTGGATATAAATCCTTAGATGGGTAAAAATGGGAACAGCTTAACAAACGATGTGAAACATACATATATTTTTTATTCAAATGAAATGGGAAACGGAGAGATGAGTGGATGCATTCACTAGTTTAATTTGAATACTTTGTCGACTATAATTAAACCTGCATAACATTATAACCAGCACAGACGAGGGCCACTACGAATATCATTTTGAACTTCTTGTGCACATTTTCTCTGATCGTGTTGCTGTGTTTATCTAGTCTGTTTTATATATGTTCATGTTTCTGCATGTTGCCATATCCTGAGAACGCAATACGTACGTAAAAAAAGACAAATTAAATTATACTTAAAGACACCATTCTTCAGAACACATTCAGTGTCTTAGTCTGCCACAAATGAGTATTCTCCTGCAAGGCAATGCACAAAAGAAATGAATACACTACTAACAGGTGAAAATGAAATTAACTGTGTGTGGTTGTGGCACAAAAAAATGGCATAAGCAATCCCATTGGCATCTGATATCACAGGTATAATTTTCTGCTAGTGGGTAACAGTGAAGTATGTTGATATTTCCGTCTACTAACAGCTATTATGTAGTAACTACTACATGTAGAGTAGATTTGTGACACAGACCGTGGTTGTTTTTCTGTGGATATAAATTGAGTTATATGCAGGTTATTACTGCGACAAAATAAAACCAAAACTTTATGATGTGAATCACTTTTGATGCTGGATCTGAGGTGAACAGAGCTATCACGAAATGGGGTTGTTTGTGATATTTTCAGTCCTATCCACGGCAGCCTTATGCATGTTTGTCCCAGCGTCCCTAGCTCGGTTTGAAATGCATTCATGAAGACAGATTAGAGGCCGGAGTCGCTGAACTACTTTAAGATGATTCCCTGAGCAAACTGCAGCACAGGGAAACACGAAACAATGATACAGAATAATGAAACGGAAAAGAGTGTATTCCTGGACTGGTGATGTATAAAACGTCACCGAACCAGCCTTAACATTATCACCAATAGTGATTATTTATGGTCAAAAAGACTGAAAAGGTTCGTGGCTGAACGTTGCCTTTTGTTTTTTGTCTTTCTTTTTTTTTACCTGCACTAAATGTGCTCTAAAGATGCTTTTTGTTAGGTGAATCTGTGCGATTTAAGTTGTTGTTGTGTTACTGTCGTTAAAATCAAATAATAAAATAAAGACTTTTATCCTCCAGGTGAATTGCTCCCCTGTCCATGTTCCCTCCCACGTTGTCATAAGGGGAGTACACAAAGGAAGAGACGAGAGAGAGTGATGTGGCGACAAAAGACCATTAAATTTTAATGAAAGCGAGTTGTAGCGATGACTGACAAAAAAAAACCTTTGGCGATGCAAAACGGGAGGGTATCAAGTTGAGCTAATTGACAATTAAACCTTAACCAGTGGGAGCAATGGATACAGTTGATTGACATATGTACAGTGCAGACTTATCCAAATGTTTACCACAAGGAAAAACCATCCACGACTTTGGTTCCTTCCTAGCACAAAGAGAGCCATCTGTAGACTAGAAATATTCATATAACAAGACAACTCACTTGTTTCACTGAAACATTTGGGATGTGAAATGTCTATTTAGGCCGCCAGAGCCTGGAATGTCCACTAGTGACCAGCTGTTAGCTACAAAGCGATGGGCAACGAGACAAGCAAATCGTTTTATGTGTGGCTTTCCACAGAGACAGACAAATAAATAGGTGGATGGACGAATGGACTGAAAGCCCCGCAAAACAGCAGCATGGGCCAGCACTGCATCAAAAGATTAAGGATTTGCTCACATTATATTGACAGAACCCATCCAGGGTGGCCTGCTGAATATGGGATATCTCATAAGTATGCACAGCGAGATGCATGGATTAAAGGTCTAAAGCATCTCATTATATACCTCGCGTGTGAAAAGAACAAAGGTGCCTCACTTAAAGGAGCTCTTTCAACAGAAAATAAATCACAAGTATGCTCCCCTGCCTGGCGTGCAGCCTTTTCAGCTGTGACACCTTCTATGTTCTCAGCTGAAAACTCAGCGGAGTGTAAAGCTGTTTAATTGTTGCGAGTATTAACAAGTACAGTCTGGGGCCAAATTTAGCAGATTCGTGTCACACCACGTCAGTCTGGCAATCTACTGTTAAGGTGATAAGTTGCTTTTTGCTAACAAAGATGAGTACGTCCTTCCTCCTGACTGGAATATTTCACAATTTCGCTTATTGACCTGGATTTGTACTCTTGGTATTAGCAGGCTGAATTTATCATTGTGGAAAAATAGTTGTGAATGTGATTGAACTTGACAGAACGTGATTCACATCCCAGTGGCACGTGGCATTAAAACTATGAAAAGAAACTCTTTTTGCAACTCCTGTCTACACTTCTCGAATTCATTAAGAAAACAGCACTAAATGTAATCTATTATTAACAGCACAGTGTTGTGCATCAGTCCGGTCGGGCTCATTTCCACAAATTGATATCTTTAATATCCACAGTTTCTTAAGATTCTACCTACTGATATCAAGACTTTTAACAGTTAAAATTTAAATATTCTGTGTCGACTTTAGGTCTTAATGGCTCCCCTAAAATGATAAAAATATGTTGTTGCCTCGCTTTATGTCTTACAGCATCATCTAAGAGCTTTTAGTGTCTGAGTGTTACCACAACTGTTTGCTTAGCTGAGTAGCCTGTTGAGATAAGGAGCAAAGTAATGATGATCATGTTGGGACCCTGGGTGTAGGTGCCGTATTTTTCGGGGCAAATGATTCCGGCATGCAAAGTAGCTGACTATATTTGCATCTGTAATTCAGACACCTGACAAATCCCTGCAACCTGCGGTGCAGCCTAAACGCCGAGCATCTGCTTCAATCAAGCTGCATGTGGAAAACATGGATGGACAGACAGAGCTTATCCTCACTACTCGGCAATCTCATCTTCATCTCTTGAGAATGCTGACTTACAACATAGCAGCACAGCGTGAGCAACGTTCTTCTCGACTTGTGGCACAGGGCGGCAGAAATTCGATAAATCATAAAATAAGGCGTTTTCGGGTTTTATATAATTTATAGCACTAAAGAAAATATGAATATAAAAAAAAACATGCAAAAATATTTTTTATATAAATATTTTACATTTACTTTTTATCTGAAATTTGTTGATGTCATTCCTACATGGGGACACACATGCTACTTATATGCTACTAGTCCATTGACTTAAAGGGGGTAGTAAGGCAATAAAAATGAAGAAGGACAGCAATAGTTGTTAAACATAAATAAAAACAGTTTTCAAAATTAAAAAATTTAATTTGAAAATTGTTATGGGGGGCACAGTGGAGAATCCATGGGCCGACTGGGCCTTTCTGTGTGGAGTTTGCATGTTCTCCCTGTGTCTGCGTGGGTTCTCTCCATGACCCTTCACAGGAACAAGAGGTCACAGAAGATGAATGAATGAATGAAACTGTTATATCTGGAGAAATTGCTCTCAGTTTCTTTCGAAGACCTTAAGGATGCACATAATGCACAGGGCCGTGACACCCCATAGCCCGCAGTTGTGGGCGTTGAGCAGTCGATAAGCATCTACGACTACAGTCTGGCAGCGTGTCCAGCAACGTTGCCAGTAATCTGAACTTTTAACGGCAGCTTTTCGCCGATTCAGCATTTTGCGTCAGTGGATTGTGTCAGCGAGAGACGTCACTTTTGTTGCCTGTTCAACTTTGTAAACCTGTGCACGAGAAGAGAAAGCGATGTGACAAAAGTAAGAATTTAAACAAATATCTGAACACTGAAATACACATTTTAACAATGATGAGGTCAACTGGAATTAATTAACAGTAAACCAACAGTTTGCAGCTATTTGTTGCTTCCTAGCTAGTCCTAAATCTCCCGGTTTCACATTTGAACGAGGAATCCGGACTGCTGCCACCTGCCGGCATGAAGAGCTATTTCCTCTCACACAGGTACCCGAACTTATGACTGCAGTCGGTTTGCTCAAGTGCAATTTTTTGTTCCAGACACAAGGGACGTCACAATCGGCATTTGTTGCCCTTATGCAGAAACTCTGACAAAAAACATTTGTCCTGGAGCGTTAATTCAGAAGTGTTTAAATCCAATTTTTTTTTTATTATTATCGAACAATTTTGTATTAACTGACTAAGAAGAGGAATTCTGTTTTGGGAATCACATGTCTTCAGTTCATCTGAAAAACATCTCTTTATGATAGAACTGCCACATGCCAAATGAAAATGAGTTTTAAATTGCTGAGGTAATAAAATGTGTTTTTACCTGCCCGACCTACCAACATAATCAACGGCTCTGCTCGCTGTGTGTAGACGAGGCCGAATGAAGAAACAAATAGTCACGATAATCCCACCCCAGAAAATCATCTACAGTGCCACAAAGTCTGAACAGTTCAAGGTCTGATTTTGCAGATCTCTCTGTGAACAGTGGGTACCGGCATTTGTTTTGCTCGGTGTCAGAGAAAGTAAAGCTCACGCTGCAAAACACTCCGCACTCTAACACAGCAGGAGCTTTGTGTGCTGCCTGCAATACAGCAAAGGCTGCATTATACCTTAGAGTCAGTGGGTAAACGACAGCGCACTATATTCAGGCGGAGATAATTCCTGCGGTTTTCTGCTCCGGCTCCGTGCAGATTAGATTAACCGAAATTGCAGCATCTAATTTTCTTTGTTTAAACTTTTATACGCCCACTTAGTACACGACTACGCTCAGCAATGAAAACGACATTGATAATATTTTGATTTTATTGCACAGACCCAGACAATAGCATAATTGTTTTATTCGCACGGCTCCTTAATTCAATCTAGCGCCACAAAAGAGATTTGGGCCCGGACAGCGGCTGCTACTTCTAAAGAGAAGTCAGTTAAGTTTTGCAGAGTGGGACGCCGGTGAACTCTTTGAGTCAAACGCTCCACTTCAGTATCAAGGCTTTCTCCTTAATTGCTATCAGCTGCTGTTGACACTGAGGGGAGATTAAAGTTTCACTTTGTTACTGTCAGGGTAAGTGGAGCAGCAAATAGCCGAGCCTCCTGAATGGAAAACCAATTCCTACATAATGATGTAACAAAACAGATTCTCGATGCTGTGGGAACGAACAACAACATAGCAATGAACACAATGGGGACATTTAGCCGTGATTCAGACTGATGTATTAGTGGGAAAATATTTCATTATCTCCATTATTTTCTTGGCGAAGCTTAATTTCTTTCGGTCTTCTATTTGTGTAAAAAAAAAAAAAAAATGCATAGCTACAATGAGCTTTAATGGAGCTTCAATGGTAAACTGTGAGTCCAGATAATGCTGCCTAATTTCAGTGCAGTCTGATACAGCTGTGCAGTGTGGACATACTGTCCACTGTCAAATGTTTAGCCCCGAGAGACTGGCGATAAAAACTCAGAGCATGCTTTAGACCTTTTCATAATATTTCCATCTCTCAGATGTGACCTTTAATATTTTGACATTCGACTGAATTGAGAGGAGAAGGCAGAGCCAATAACATTGAGCTCATCCTGCTTTGTCTTCCACAGAGACTGACATCACCCCGCTTCAATCATGCAGATCACTCTGGGGAACCGAAGTCTCTCCGCTGCCTGCTGCAGCTGTACTGAAGTGATGATAACTCTTTAAAAAAGGATTTGTGAACTGAGCTGAACCTCCCAGTGATGTGAGCGTTAAGGATGAGGCAGTTGCCTCAAGATGTTTGTCCTGAAACTTGGGGGGGGGG
>JASGAT010346104.1:12666-25890 GCA_030220025.1 Chelon auratus
CTCTTCCTGTGTTGTCAGACATACTGTAAAACTGGATTATTTATGACATGTTTTCCCGCAGAAACGTACCCCCAACTAAAACATATCTAAGCAGAATCATACTTCAGATTAGACAAATTAATGTGACGGTCTGCATATGAGAGAGATTGAACATACAAATCAGATATGTTAAAATTCAGAGTCATGTGATCAAATGCAAAAGTTGAACTTGACTGATCATGCCTGAGCAACCCGAATAGTTGAAATGCTAGGTATGTGGGTGTTTCTGTGTGTACGCTTGTGCGTTTATGGATGAAAGACTTCACAGATATTGATTTTTGTGTCTTGCTTCCCCTTTGCAAGCTCAGATTAGCTCTACGAGTTGTCATCACTTTGATGAGACAAATGACCTTACTTGTTACTGATTGTTTGACTTGACAGTGTGTTCAAAATAATGTAATCAGCTTTATTGACCACGTGCATACTGTATATACGCATACATGGAATTTGTTCTCCGCGTTTAATCCATCCATTTGTACACACACAGAGGGAAGCCAGACAAGGCTACTTGGAGAGCAGCTTTACGGGTTAGATGACTTGCTCAGGTGCACTTCAGCCCCTTATTCAGTGGACAGATTAGCCCACAAAATAAATATACTGGGTCTTTTCATCCACAGTTTCATCCCATAGTTTCTTGAAAAGACTCCTGAAGACAATTCTGCTTCGTGCCGCAAGAACAAGTGGACTTGGAAAGCGTTTAAATATAATTTAAACCTGTGGCAGAACCCATGGATCCCTTAATGAGCCAGTGGAAGAGAAGGAGGAAGTCAGTCAACTAAATCAAGTTGAATAAATGAACGTTGTTTCTGTTTATCGGTGCAACAGCCTGTATCACCACTGTACATCGTTCATCTTAAAATGTGTCCTGTGCATGTGATGAAAGCTGTTACATACTTTTTGGTTTTGTTTTGAGTGATCAATCACTTTTTGAAACTAAAAAGGTTGTGGATTTACAACACAATCAGCAATATTCAGCTGTGGTTTTCTTTGAGCCGGGTTTCCTTTTATGTCCATCTGGACCAAAATGTTTTCTGAAACGGAAAATGTGGTCCTCACTTGGGAGAGCTTTGAAAAGGTTACAGTCAAAATGCCATATTTGGCCCCATGTTTGCTGACCATATGGCATTCCATTGTCTTCCAAAGAGCGACTTTGTCGAAATTTACTGAGGCACATTTTTCTTAGCTACACGTTGTAGGATAAGGCCTGCAACAAAGCTACACACAATTAATTAATCGGTTTCTACTGTTTTCTTTTCATTATTAAAATGTTGTTCGGTTTGTGAAATTACAATTACAGTGCCATCAAACAATAGACGAGTCAACTTTTTTCTTGAGTTCTGTGTTCAGTGCAAACACTCAGCAACAACAACTGACTGTATGTAAAAATGGAAAAACCCTCTGAGATGTGACCCACAGGTTTACTAAAGACCAGATTGAATGTCAACGTGGGGGCTCTGGATGTCTTGGCCATCCTGGGAAAATGCAAAATTGGAACTGATGAAGGGCAGGTGACAAGGGAGACGGTAGCCACCCCCCACTCTCTACAATTTCCGTTAATGGAGGACTTGGCTTTAAATAACCAAAACCACTTTTGTACCAGACTGTAAACATTTTTATTTCTGCTGTAAAGTTAGGGATTTTAACTCAGAGGTCTCGGTGATTGACTCAGTTTTTTGGAGCCATCCTCAAGTGACCATTCGGGGAATGGCAGACGTTGGCACTTCTGCGCTGGCTTTTTTTTTTTTTTAAGTTTCTGCAGTTGACTTATGTAGTGAGGCAAATAGTAGAATGTGGAGGTCACCTGTAATTCATTTCCATGCTTTTTACTTCCTGTAATTGCAGTCTTTCCTCGTGTTTTTATGTGTTTCAACCATATTAAAAAGTTCTTTTTACTTTTATGCAGATAAATTCAAGGCAAAAACACCTTCTGTAAAATAACACTCAAATAAAACTCGACATTAATATAGAGCATTACAAGAGCAAAGTGAGGTGGTGGGACGTGCTGAAAGTGCAAATTCTGTCACACAGCTTCTCTCAGATCCCTGTGGACATCTGCGATTCACCAAGTTTCTCTGAAGCGCTTCTCATCTGTGCTAAACTTAGAACCCCCCGTCTGTTAAAGACCTTATGACACAGTGTGTGAAGAATCGACTCCCTGTTATCTGGGTCCCTGTCTCTCTGCTCTGCTCTCAGTGTGACCCTTTATTCAGGCTGCTGAGGATTGTGGAAGACGCAGCCGAGTCGTTCGATGACACATAAGAGGGCCGACTGCTGCTTTTAGAAAGCCAAAACCAACTTAGAAGTCTCCATCTAGTGCTGCGAGTGATTTCCCTTAAAAAAAAGCAGCATCATCTTTATCTGTAATCAGTGATGTGAACGCTGTTGAAATTTCCTGCGACAACAGGATGAGACTATCTCCGATCTGACCCCGGAGAATGTGTTTTTGGCAGCTCGGTGTGTCACAGTCAGTCCTGGTCCTGTCCTACTGATCCATCATTGAAAGCATCCTCACACCATCCATCACAGTCTGATATGGCTCAGCCTCCCGCTGCTCCAAGAGAAGCGTGTCATTCAAACCTCTGAGGGGGTTATCGAGTGCTCACTGCACCGCATTACACTTACACCTGCACAATAACACGACAAGGGAAAAGACAAAGATTTCTGCCAACTGGGGCAGCCACCTGTTTGACCCATTTGTTTTACTTAAATCACCTGCCAACCTGCGACTCTCTCTTTTCACATGGGCTAACGCTCTACCCGCCTAAGATGAGAGATTTCCAGGCTTGGACGATTTGCAATGTAGCTCCTTGTGGTTCAAAATGTACATGCAGAATCTATCGGTGAGCATGAGCATTTTAAACTCATGAAATAATACCTTCTATTAGCCTGGATGAAGCTGCCGACTCACAGGGGCTCTCCATTTTCTTTATGCTGCACCATTTGATAAGGCAACATGTTGAGCTAATGAGTGGCTACACATAACTAATGAGCTGAGGATGATCTCACATAATGAGATCAGCGACGGAGAGAATTGTTTCTGTGCCAGGAGAAATCTCACATTCACAGAGATTTAATTGGATTTCGCAGAATAAAATTTAGAAGGCCACATGATATATTATTTTACCTATAGGCAAAATGTTCTCTCGTCCGCCTCGTCTTTTTTATTGGTGAGGGTGAACTACATATTAGAAACCTGTCCTGTCCGTGTGGTCCAGCCTGATTCAGTATCATCCTCCACTTTAAACAAGAAATAAGAATAGAAACTTTACTAAAAGAATCTTTTACAGGGCTGACTAAACAGGTTACAACTCATTCAGTGCTGTATGTCATACATTTTATTGTCCCAGCTTCTTCACTTTGAGGAACGCATGGATTTAATGTACAAACAAATGTAAATTGAGTATTTGAAAGTTTGCACAGGTCCACGTTGGACAGTTTTAGCTTTCAATTTTAATGTTTTAGACCTAACTACACAGTCAATTAACTCAGCTCTTTGCAGCCCTAAAACTGTAGACATGAATATTGAAGATTAAAATTTAAACATTTCATCTCAGGAGTTACCCTCCTCTTTAACATTCCTATGTTGCTCTGGGTCAAATTTGACCCGTCTTCTAATGTTTTTATATCACATAACGTGATATAAATGTGGTCTACTGTGTACACCCATACACTGATCAGGCATAACATTATGACCACCTTCCTAATATTTTGTAGGTCTCCCTTGTTCCTCCAAAACATTTTTGTGACTCATCAGAGAATGGACATGGGCCTTCTGAGGGTGTCCTGTGGTGTCTGGCAACAGAATGTTGTTGGTGGGGGCCTTTGGGTCCTATGTGTTGAGGGGACGGACTTCTGTGAATCGTCCCACAGATACTTGATCTGTTTAGGATCTAGTGTTTTTTTAGTGTGTCTGTGTCAGGCTGCATCCTGCTGGGGACGGCTGCTGCCATCAAGGAGTGTCATTGCTATGGGGTGAGGGTGTCTGGTCTGGTCTAGGTGGGTGGTACATATCTAAGTAAAATCCACATGAATGCCAGGTCCAAAAGTTTCCCAGCAGAACATTGTATTGTCACAAGATGGTCAATGTTATTCACCTCTCATTATAATCATAACGTTATGCCTGATCGATGTATATAGTAATTGGTGGAGAAGAAGTTGGCTTAAAATGTGTAACACAGAATTTGTTTGATACATTATTTTTAATCCTTTATAAATGTTGCATGGTCGGCAGGAACGCGATGTGAAGGTTAAAAGCTGCAATGAACCAGATTTTTTTTTAATTAAATTCTTTCTCTTGCTCCTTTTTTCTAAAATAGTTGAAACTTGAACGTTGAGAACAAGCAGTTTTCTTTCCAGGAAGTCAAATGTAATATCTTCTACGCTTTACCAAGATGATAAAGACAAAGTGTAAAACGTGTGTTACAACTGGTTGTTGAGCAGTAAAGATCTTTCCAGAGAAGGAAAATTGAACCCTTGAAGGGCAGTATTCCTTCTGTTACTGCCAAGCGGAGCTGGAAAAAAAAATACTTTTACTTTTCCGTGTCATTTGGAAATAATTTTATCCTTTTTTAACATTATGTTGAAGCCTCAGCTGTTTCTCAGCAGGTTCTGACTCAAGATCACGCCATGGTTCATAGGCCATATACAGCCTTGGATCCCCAGCTGCAGCCATTACTCATAGTGCATATGAGGCATAAAGAAATCAGCATTATTCATTAAGCAGAATTTGGTGTAGGTTATCATGAATAATTCAAATTTTATGTAAATAGCTTTCAAAACAGCGTGTGGGACGACAGTAGAATCTGGGCTGTAGGGGAAAGGAAGGGTTTAGAGAAATTTAGTTGAATATAATGTCATAGATATGTTTTAAATAGACGCCGGTCAAATGTCAAAAAGGTCCATCGTATCAGATGTTTTAAAGTTTCCAGTTTCTCTTTTTTCTGTTTTTTTTCTCCAAATTCAGGAAGAAAACTCTATTTATTCAGATAAAGTCTAAGTTTATTGCTATGGCACAATAAAAAACAACCCCAGTTGACCAAAGTGCCTTACAAGCAATACAGATATAAATGAATTAGTTATCCCAATCAACATAAAAGCAATAAACATGAATCAAAATAACCAATAAAACATCATCAGTTAAAATTAAATAGACTGTTTTGCACAATAAAAGCCAAGATATCTTGCTCAACCTGGACTGAAGGCCAGCGAGAAGAAATGGCTCCTCAACAATGATTTAAAGTGATCCAACGTCCGGGCAGCTTTAACACCAAAAGAAACCATGTTGTCAAGGAAACTTTTTGCGCAACTGAATAGTTCAGTTATATTGTTTATCTGGCATAAAACAAGGTCCAGGTTAAGATGCAACTTTCTCTGTCTACCTGTTAAAATGGGTGGTTTAATGCCGCCTGCGTTTTCACTGTATCTGTGGCCCACACAGTTTAAATTCATTTCGGAGTGCTTTCTAAACACAGACTGTTCTGACTGGCTCAGTTGCGAATCAGCTTCTTTAGATGGGATTCCTTTAGCAGAGTCTACTTTAAACCTCGCCTGGGAAAGCTGTAATGCTGTTAAAGGATAATATCATTTTATGAAATATGGTTAACTTCTGGCATAAAGTCAGGAAATTAGAAGGATACACTGACTGCGTTTACATGGTCTTTAGCATCCCGAATTTGATCGGGATATTGAAGTATCCCGTTTTCGTGTTTGTCCATGTAAACACCATATCCCGAATTCAGAAATCGGGATATGCCCAAAAATTGACGAAAATATCATTTTAGTTTTAGTCATAATTTAGTCATCTAAATCATTTTAGTTGTAGTCTAGTTTTAGTCAACAAAAAAAATCATACGATTTTAGTCGACTAAATATATAGTAATTTTAGTCGGCTAAAATATAAAGTGTTAAATGGTAATCCATGTTTTTTAGATTAACTTGTATTTCTGAAGATAAAATTAAAAAAAACATCTGTTATGGAATGGTATTAATGTGTTAATGTGCAATGCTTATTAGATTTCACTCATTCTATTTGAACAAACTGCTATGGCTAACATGCTAACATGCTGAGCTACAGCTCGTTAACGTCATAGACGACATAGACGCCTCATTGAGCGGGTTGGCCCGTTGTTGCGATACGTCAACGTCGCCGCCATATTGGAGGAGGCAGCTCTGTCCCGCGAACCAATACGAGTCAATGGAGTGAACTTTACATTTACATTTACATTTATTCACACCCGAACGTATACATTCAGGGAACTGATAGGAACCAAAAACAACGCCTGTAACATTAACTACTCAGAACGTTACAGACGTTGTTTTTGGTTCCTAACGGTTTCCTGAATGTATACGTTCGTGTGTGGATGTGTAAATGCTTATAATACTTTGTAGAAGCGATCAGTGAGGCGTCTATGGTTAACGTAACCAGAGTTGCTATGATGAGATGTGGATTGAGCTAATTGGCTGGCCCACCAGGGTTTTAGTATCTAATTCTACCTGGGAGAGACGATTTAAAATTTTACACAGGCTATATATTAGCCCAGAGGCCCGACATATTTTGTACTGGCTCTTTTTTTCACTGTTTGTGGAGCTGTCCCCATTTCCTGCAGTTCTGGAGTACAATTTTACAGCAGCTCAACCTCATCTTCAAACGCCAATTGTATCTTGGTCCAAGGACTTGCTTGCTGGGACTCAGTGATGAACTCCCTGCTGGTTTACATAACAGAGATCTCCTGCATATTCTGCTGCATTGCGCCAGGAAATCTATCCTGGTTTTGTGGATCTCCGATAAAGCCCCATCTCTTAATCAGTGGTTAGAAATTGTGTCTAGTATCATTCTATCTGAAGCATTCTTGGCAGCAATAAAGGCCAAACCTTTTCTATTTTTCCAAACTTGGGATCTATTCTTTGACCATTGAGGCTTTAATGCCTCTCAAAGGATGAGATTTGGGCTCATTGACCTGGCCTGGGTATAGGAAACAGTCTCATTTAAGTTTACTGCTATGATCCGTCTTTTTTCCACTGGCACACTCTACGTGTACAAAAGTAATAGATATTTGTGATGTTATCGTGCTGCGCTCCTATTGGTTGGTTAGTGGCTTAGATCATAGCAGCTAATTTAGAGATTTCCATTCAAATTTCTGACATTGTCCCAGGTTCCTTTTGGTCACAAGAGTATTACAACAGATATGAACCTCTCATCAACTTCATTCTCTTACAGCGGTTGTCTTTCGTGTGTTATCCATTTGTCCCTACGCAGATGCACCATACTTTAACTCTTACACTTGCCCCTATTTGGCCATAGTAAAATCTTAAAGCCAGGCTTTAACAGTGCCCAGTATTTGTACTATTATCTAAAACAAATCCAAGCAGTTAAGATAGAAAAAGCACACCAGCCATGTCCCTGTGTCCCGTTCTATGACACCGAGCACATGTGGGGGATTCCTTTGCCGCGCGCAGCTGATCATGTGTCACTAGCACTGATGAAACCGACAAGACATCTGTGTGGCCCTGGCATGATGAGAAATAGCCACAAGCAACGACAAAGACAACATCCCATCCCACGCAGTAGTGGCAGAGGGCCGAACGTCCACTGAGACACGCAGCAGGCAAACGACGCCATTTAACTGAATGCGCCATATGGCGGAGGAAAACACACTTAAACGTCCTCTGGCAGAACATCCACCAGGTAGCTTAATGAGGAAAAAGTTTTATTTATAGTTTGGGCTGGATAAAAGATTAAATTAAAGCTAAATGATGAAATGTGGCGACACGACTTTGAAAATAAATCCTCATGACAGAAGTGTATCCGCTCTTTTTTTGGCCTCCACAGACCCATCAGCTTCCAACAAAACGTTATGTCATGAAGTGTGATTACACTCCAGACATAAATAAAAGTGACCGATACGTCACAACAGAAATGATTAATCATTAATCAGTTATAAAAAAAAACAAAAAAAACATGAAAGATGGTGTAAGTCATCCTTCTGTCAGGTCTATTTCTCTGCTGCTGAGCTTAAAAAATTCCTCAAGATAAACCTTCACAATCCAATAAAATGCCACTTAATAACAAAGATACAGAATGTCCTCATAAAGACCCGAGATATGATCAATACTCCGCCATCAAAGTTATTGCACTGCTGGGGATAGAGAGGCAGGGAGAGGCAAGCTGTTTGCCTTGGCCCCCAAATTATTTTTCTCCAGACCACAAGGCAGCGCGGAGCATCACATTCACTGACCCGTAAAAAAGGCTGTTGCTTGTATGTCACCCTTCAATCTGCAGCTCTATACACCCCCCAATCTTGAATCTGGAGTCTTATCAGTGCTGGCAGGTTATGTTCTGGGGTCATGTTCGCCTTTTGTGTGGGATTACATCCGAACATCTCCAGTGTTCATTTTCAACTCAAGCTATTCATCCAGCAGATCGGGATAAAAAGTGGAACAGCTACAGCTATTTGACGGTTTATTTAAAATTCTCTGTGATTTTCGGTTCTTTTAATGTTGATACGCCGTGTTCCTGAACAAACAGAAAATGCCAAAGTCTGCCTCAAACGTATATAAAAAAAAAAAGGGCCAAAAAGTCAAAACACAGTGTTCAAAGTAAATTTGCTTCCACGTATACTTCAAATAGGCGCAAAGACACATGCACGGCACATACGGCATACAAGCAGCGTGTTGAGGTCCAATTAAACTTGAGGATTTTCCCCATCTCTTTCACACTTATTTTGTGACATTAAAACAGGTGAGTGGCTGTGAAGATGACACAGAGAATATGCAATTATAAATCATTACAGAGCAACATCAGTTTCACTTCTCTGTTGGTCAATAACCCATTACAGCCTTCTGCTCAAATGACCCGACGTGCACGGCTGCTCATGAATCATTACTCCGTCTTCCTGTTGTGGCTTTGGAAGTTTTCAAATTGTGTCTTTATTCTGAGCTTATTGATGAGCGGCTGTGAGGCATTAAATAACAGACAAGCCGGATCAAATTTTAAACAAACTCAGATACAGAGGAGTGTCAGCTGCCTTTTTATTTATTTTTTTGGATTCCAACTATTAACGTCTAGACACAAACTCTGTATTTTTATGTTCTTGTAGCACTCTCCAACATTTCAGCCCTCGCTGATTTGCCGGATGTGGGTTTGATACTACAGGTCACTGGATTCTGTGGGCAGCAAAGCAAACTATTTTCAGTTTTAATTAAGAAGTCAGATAAATATTGGCCACATCATTCTGTGAGTGACCGTCATCTGATTTTTATCTTGCACGCAATATGAGTCAATATGGCTCTCAGACAAGGTGGAAGTGAGCAACCTGTCGCCTGCAGCTCTTCATCTAAGTGATCCACCACTTAAAAAAAGTAAATAGCCAAATAAAAGCCTTTATCTTGCTTCGTAGACACATTATTGATGGAAACACATCCATTTTCCTATGAAAACATTTGGGCAGATAAATGCTTTTAATATGAATCTGCAGCGGTTTGCATTAGCAGCTGTCTTGCAACACATTCAGTTTATGGTCTCATGATGATTTGGCGTCAAACACTGGCATCCAGATATCTGTGTAACTCAATACAACGTTTCTAGACCCAGACATTTGGAGCGATACTTACAGGCTTCTGTTTCCTTTCTTTTAAATTTCACCTATAAAAATCAAACTCGTGTGCATCTTTTGCCGTGACTGTAATAAGGAGTTGGAGCAGGGGAGGTAAGACCACTGCAGCTCCAGACAAGGATGACACCAAGAAAATGCCAGATTCTGGACAATGTGAACTTCTTGGTGAGCAAAAAAATACAAAACAAAACAAAAAAAACATAATGTCACACAAAAAATGAAAATATATAAATAATAAACAAAAAATCTATTCTTTCATCAGTGGACCATGTGCTCAGTCACTATTGTGTTACCTTATTTGATGACACACTTGAAAAATGAAAATCTCTGATTCACACTGTGATAATCTCAGAGAATTATCCTGATCTGGAGCGTTTGTTTGTACCTGTTCTGTTTCTCTTCACTCTCTTCATCCTCAGCATTATTATCAGACAGATCAAGCTGCTGTTTTCAGTGAGAAATATTAACGACAACACCAAAACTGTGAACTATGCAAGCAGTTAGTGAACGATGTGGAGCATTAGCAGATAAAAGGGAAGGTAGTCCCTCTGGAGTTAAACATTCATCGTTTAAACTGGCCTGACTCGATTTTTTATCAGACTATGAGTCTGGTAGCACGCGACTTGGATTTCATTATGGGCCGTGTTTTAACGGAAAAGAGGAAAAAAAAAAAACGCAATTCGATAGTCCTACAACCAATCATCATCAGTCATTTTGCTGTAAATAAATTAAAGTGCACTCTGCTCAGGTGATATTTATGACTACATTTCTGTTACTCTTCTGGCCATTACTGCAAAAAGCTCTCCCCAAATGATGTGATTGCTCTGGCAGATCTTTGCCAGAGCATAATCAGTTCCCCACGGAGCTACCCCAGACCAACTTTCCACTGCAAAACAAAATGTAGGCGGGGGAAGTTTGGCTGGAATTTCAGGCTACATTTCAACTTTTCATCAGGTACTAATAATAAAAAAAGGGGTGATGCATGAATAGAGAAACCACAGTTAGACATTTAACTGGTAGAAATAGAGTCCCTAGGATTGAAGTCATTCAGACTTTAATCATAGGACTCGAGTAATTTGGTTCTTTGTCGAATCTGAGTCTACAAGGACTCAGTCAATAGGAGTTTATATGCAAACATCCAACCACATCCACTGTGCTAACCACACACTGCTTGATTCTAATAGAGAACGGAAATAAATGGCTTCAAATGAATGTCGTAAGATCAGCGTACGAGCCTGTTTGTCGTGATTTGGGGGGTGTGACCGAACTCGTGTGAATATACTAAGCACAATGAGTCTCTCCTTTGTGTGATTACTGTGATAAATCATAATTACGAATGTACGAAATCATAACTATGAATGTTAGATAAAAACTGTCCTGTTTTATCCTGTATCTGTGATACTACAGACTAAAACTGTAGCCTTACACGTGCATTAAACTCACACTGGGGAGGAAAATTCACAGTTTCAGACAGACAGCCTAAGTGCATGTCCTGCTTTGCATTCAATCACAAAAAAAAAAAAAAACCTTGTGGGGGGCAGACTGCTGCTGCTTCTTCTAAACCACCGCCTACACTTCTAAGTATGTGTTTTTTGGGGAGAAAACTGTCCATCATGAACTCATCACTGAATGCATTACAAATTAATTGATTCAGCAAAACAACGACGCCCAGTATCCCCATCACATGTAAGTATCACTTTGCACATGCAGGTGCTGGAAAAAAAGCTTCAAGAGTAAAAGGCTGCTTTCTTTATTTATTATTTTCTTCCTTTCATGGGATGGGTAGCTGCTAGCAGTTAATGGTGAATACATTTGGTGCGATAATAAAAAATTCTTCCCATGATTTTCATTAGTATGCAAGGTGCTGATGGAAGCTGCTCTGCATTTGTTAACAACATCCACACAGAGTTTGCAAAGCCAGGAAAAAATAAAAAGCCCCAGACTATTGGAGGGATACTTGCGGGCTCCTGTCTCCTTTCTTTTATATTTCAGCTATAAAATTACACTCATGAGCAGCTTTTGTCTTGATTGTGATCAGAAGTAGGAGAGGGATGTTAGTACTGTAGCTCCAGACAAAAATGATACGATAAGAACAGCCTCAGTTGTGGAGACCTTCATGGCGAGCAGAAGCAAAACCTAAAATGCCACACATTATATATTTCAAGCTTTAATTGACAGTAACTGTTCTGTTTTTAGAAAATGTATGTAGCTGGACTAAAAAACTGGATAGCCCTAACTGAGCTGTCAAACTAAAGGCTGATTATCTTCATTACGTGTCCAGATGACAGTTATCACCAGCCCAATTATCCATACCACAGATCTGTCACCCTACTGGAGAAACTGTCTGAAAACCGCAAGACACACAACTCCCACAATGTAATTCACAAACTTGTTTAGTCCAATCTGGAGCCTAAAGATCAGGCGTCCCTGTCAGCTTGGGGTGAACTATGCAGAGTCTGTGGCCCTGCTGCTTTCCTTTTGTTGTTTAATGAATAAACGACTCAATTATTGATGATCTTGGAGTTGGTTAATAATTAAAATGTGCCTGTAGTTGAAAGGCACAGCGCCCGGGTTAATGCGGGTGATACAGGGGCTTCGAGGGAAAAAAAACAAAAAACAACTCTTCCTTAATTGCGATGATTAGTCCTGCGTGCCCACTGATCTGGTTCATGGTGTCACAAGATGGAAACTCGAGGAAGAGAAGATCAGGTAAAAGAAAATTCAGGTGCAGTTAGATGATTCTTTTAAACTATTATGTTAAGCTGGGTTTAATTTGACATAGAGGGTGTAATGGGGTTTAGAATAAATCCTTATAACAACACAAACAGGACATTTTTAGAGGATTAAAATTTGTGACTGGATGGACGGATGGGCAAAATAATGATTTGGTGTTAACAAGTTGTAAACAACACAGACATATAATCACCTTATTAAGCTGACATGCCAGCTAAGTTTGTGGTTGGATAACAGCTAAATGCTGTAAAGTGCTGAACGGGGACCATAACAAGGGGATTAGCATCTTTTTTTTTTTTTTTCGGGAGGGGTAAAAATATCTGCATGCTGTGGGTGCTTGTAAATACAGTAAAATTGAAATAAAACTGTCAAATTCAAGTCCAGAAAACCAAATAGGTACCTGAAAGGGGCTGGAGCATTTAGTTGCTAATCATTCTCTGTGGGGCTTGTTACAACCCAGCAACTCATTTCACAAAATACTTATGGTGAGCTGATCCATAATAGTCAGTTACTTTACTAAAACATCTATTGACTAATCCGGGTAATTTCACAGCGTAAACATGTCGACATTACCACGGTGGCTTTCTCCCTCAATATTTGCATGTTTAAATGAAGCTGCCCAAAGACTGAACACGTTCCTGCCTTCCTGCACTTTTTATGTGACGCTACCTTTGCCAACTTTGTTTAGGAAATCGGGATGACCAAATGACCGCAGCATCCTTTGCTCTGTGTACGAAAGAGAACGTGCACCGTGGCATTTGGCAGCTGTGTTCAGTAGGAGTGTTTCTAACCACCGAAACATTGGTTTGTTTAATGCCAGCTGATCCATTAGGAAGAAATT
>JASGAT010346107.1:0-11059 GCA_030220025.1 Chelon auratus
TATATTGTAAGACTAAGACATTTCTAATACACTGCCTGGCCAAAAAAAAAATCGCCACGTGAATTCAACTAAGCAAACAGGTACGAGCCTCCTATTGGATAATTACTGCGTGGGCGATTATCTTTCAGCTGACAACAAGTTATTTAACCCCAACTGATGCAATGAGTAGCTTCTCATTTCTTAAACAACTATGTCGAAAGACACATCCTGTGGTTGTGGAAAAGATGTTAGTCTGTTTGAGAAGGTTCATATCATTGGCATGCATCAAGCAGAGAAAACATCTAAGGAGATTGGAGAAACTACTAAAATTGGGTTAAGAAACTGTTTCTTCCCTGATGTTCACGGGCATATTCCAAGATGACAATGCCAGGATTCATTGGGCTCAGATTGTGAAAGAGTGGTTCAGGGAGCATGAGACATCATGTTCACACATGGATTGGCCACCACAGAGTCCAGACCTTAACCCCATTGAGAATCTTTGGGATGTGCTGGAGAAGGCTTTGTGCAGCGGTCAGACCCTCCCATCATGAATACAAGATCTTGGTGAAAAATTAATGCAACACCTGATGGAAATAAATCTGGTGACATTGCAGAAGTTTATCGAAACAATGCCACAGCGAATGCGCGCTGTAATCAAAGCTAAAGGCGCTCCAACGAAATATTAGAACGTGGGACCTTTTTTTTCATGGTGACTTTTTGTTTTTGGCCAGGCAGTGTATTTTTGCTTTCCTGAATTTGTGAATGAGTTTGACGCATAGAAACGGGTTAAACAGTGATAAGTGAATGTCAAATCCTTACTTGCTGCTTCTTCTGGAGGATTGTCTGTGCCATAACGGAAACTCGTCTCCTTTTCAGCTGATTTCTTAAAGTTTTCCAGCTATATCAAAAACAGATTTTTAATGCAATTATCACCACCTTGATCCATGTAAAAACATTTAAATAAGGTACGAGTGGCTTACCTCTGTGCATATGGACTCTGAAAGTCGGCTGGCGAGCGGCCCTTTATCGTCATATTGGCAGGAACTGCAGCAAAGCCAGAGCTGCGTTTATTACTGTTCTCTACTCTAACTGTAGTTTAACAAGGAGTGGGAGGAAATGTTGTTACCTTGAGCTCTGCGATAATGTCGGCTCACAGTCAATTGTGCCCTCTTGGTTCTTTAAAGGAAAAATAAAGCTGCTTTCACACACGATGAACTGAAAAGTGACGGTAACCGACAAGAGACAGGTCTTACCTGCGGACTCTTGTTGTGGTTTTTCGAATCATGAGATCTTCCCGCCTCAATGTCTCGACTTCTAGCTTCTTTTTGGCGCTGTTTCTTCACATAATCGTACGTGCTTATGCCTTTGTAAACTGGGAAGCGAACAAGAAGGATCAGGTGAGGATCAATGGCTGAAAGAGGGGAAAAGATTCAAAATGTCTTTGTTGACGGTGGCCACTCACAGAGGTAAAGGTGAAAACCCAGCAGATGACAGAGCAGCAGCAGGCACGTGAAGCTCAGCATGACTGTTATGAAGGCTAATATGAGGAGACCAGCTGAGCTAGTCTGTGTGGGAGCTAATGGCAAAAACACCAGCCAGGTAGTATTCCCCAGCATACCTAGAAAAAGAAGGAACAAGCGTATCTTCAAATGGATTCAAACGTACATTATCAAAGTACTGCCTCGTATTCAGACAGAAAAACTCACTGTCAAACTGTGGTGCAGTCCGCAGGCTCAACGGATCCAAGTAATGTTGAATGAATATGAACAAGATGACAACAATGAGCAGGAAGACGCCCATTGTAGCCGAACACAGTGCCAAGAAGAAGAACCTGAGAGTGACACACAAAACCTCATGTTGACATACACTGGATTGTGAAAACACATGGTACACTAGTGAAAACTAACACATTCTGATATCACAGTCCTGCACTAAATGTCCCTTCACGACTGCTGTAATGTTCGGTTTATGTTGAAGCAGCATCAGAGAGGTGGCGATTCAACTGTAATACTGCTATAAACCACAGCCTCCAAAATGAACACAGAGTTGAATCAACAGCTCTCTCGGTTACTTCAAACAACACCATAAAATTCATGAAGCTAAGGTTTAGCGCGGGGCTGTTATATAAGAATGCACAGAGCACAAAATGAAGTGGCGAGTGAGTTTACGCAGCATGTCACATTTTGTTTACAGAGCAGTGATGAGCAAGTTTGGAAAAAAAACAAAACATTAAAAACTGTATCTTACCTGTAGTTTCTCCCTCCCACACAGGTGTTCAGCCATTTGCAATGGTGATCAAAGTCTTCCACGCACTTGTTGCAAACACCGCAGTGTTTTACTTTGGGGCCGCTACGTGAAGATTTATTTTTTAACATCGTTACACTACAATAAACACATTTTCATCGTTGCAAAAGTACACATGGATTAGATTGACTTGAAGTAGAGGCTCCAATACATACACTTTGACGTCACACAGGTAACAGTGTAGATCGTGGATAACATGAGGCTGCTTCGATCGGTCAAACAGAGGCAGCGGACTGGAATAGCTCTGTTTGGCCCTCACGCTGGCATCTGCCGGGTCTATAGTCACAGCGGCAATATGGGCGAGAAAGTGTACAATAAACGAGATGCCCGTCAGCTGATCAACAGTCAAGGAAGACGGCACTAACGTTAGAAACATTGGAAATATTTGATAAATAAAAAAGAAAGAAACTGGCCGACACAAGAGTATCTTTTGTGCAAACGCCTCAAAGCATCAGCTGTTCTTATAGATGAGTGGAGCTTCAGTTAAATTAACTAGGGTGTTGACATCATGCAGTGTTCAACAAAAAGACCACTGATTATGTCTTTGGGGCTTAATAGAAAAAGCACAGAAGAAGAGTCACGTCCAGTGTGACTAGAGCCCATACAGACAGTCCATACAACTAAATCCTTGTACTGCCCAGCAGCACAAACAAAGACACAGCAGAGACTACTTTTTACTCCATATTCAAATTTGGAAGACCCACTGCTGCTGCACAACTGACAATCAGCTCCAATAAGAGCGAGGTTTCAACTGTGTGTTAAGGATACAGTATAGGCCACGTGGTTCCACGGCAGAGGCAGAAGAGGGATATAGATCCCAAAGCTGACTACGGCGAGGTAGCTGTACACCAGCCACCCGACCACTTGGAAAGCCTGAGGGGGCCACGACCATCCGTTCACCCTGGGAGTCTTGGAGGGGACCAGCTCGTTTCTGCTGCTGCCTCGCATGGGAGCTGTGCGTCTAAACCTCTGACTGAAGCAGCTCATCTGTGAAGCACAAGAGGGGAATTAACACAGGATGTAGTACGCACAAGCGCGGCTCTGGCAGAGTGCGGCCACATTTGTTGGGGAAATGAGTTAGGAAAATGAGCTGCTCATAACAAAGGTGACTGTTGTAGACTTAGGCTGCATTAAGGTTCAGCTATGAGTGTAACTAAAATAGCCTCGCCATTCTGGTCTAATCTGACTGGAAAATCTGCAATGAAACAAATATAAGGCACGCGTATGCATTGCAGTGTAACGGAATAAAATGGAGGCCAGGTCAACAGCTTGTGCTGCTTGTTTGTTTTTGTTTTTTTTTAAAGTTGTTCCTAAACCATTTTTTTTGTGTGTGCGCCTGTGTCTGGCTGCTGCCATCAAGGAGTATCACTGCTATGGGGTGGGGGTGTCTGGTCTGGTCTAGGTGGGTGGTACATGTTTAAGTAACATCCACATGAATGCCAGGTCCAAAGGTTTCCCAGCAGAACAATGCTTAGTCACAAGATGGTCAGTCTGGTCAGTCATAATGTTATGCCTGATCGGTGTATATCTACTTAATACAATGACAGAAGTGTGTATTTTATGACACAGACAGAGGAAGATGTCTTCTCCGTTTTGAGCAATGACAAAGGCACTGTACCGAAGAACTCACAAGGGGGACACTGTCACAGAAGCCTGGAGGAAACAGCTGATCCAGAGTGAAAGAGTGCTATATCCCCTTCCTTGTGTAAAGACCTTATGCTGTAATCACATGTTTTGCTTTTGGCCTTACCCTTGACTTAAAACAAACAGCTCTCCATACTGTATCACTACAAACCAGGAAAATGAATGTTTTTGTGTCTCTATGGGTTACAACTTTGAGTTGCTGTAAGGTGAATCAGTAATAAAGCTGCGTGTGTGCCTGGCAGCTATAGTTTGGTGCCTCTGTTGTGCCTAAACAACTAAAGCCACAAGCTAACACCAGGTTAAATGTATGCGTCAGGATTCCGCACTTTTAATGCTCAAACCCCCAATTCAGCTATTTTACGGCTCAGAATAAACGATAAAAGCAACAAGAGCCCATACAACATTTGAACAAAGGTTCAATCAAACAAAAACGACTTACTTTTTCCGCTGAGACACCATAAAATTAAAAAACAATGTGCTTCTGTTGAAACATAAAACGATAAAACGGAGATCGCCGCCGCTTAATAATATCCCATGATTAGTCTGCCAACCAGGCAAGTGCACCAGAAAAAAATAAAAAAAAAGTAAAGTTCACATTGTGGAAAAACGCAAAGCAACGAGAAAGAGTTTAAAAAGCGACAGTGGTCCTGAATAAAATGCTCCAGTGTCCTTGGGTTTGTGTCACCGGAGGGAGGACGAGAGTCAGAAGTTGAAGAATCAACTCACTCAGCAGGTCGCAGCAGCGCTATGGAAACTGCCCCACTGCGCATGCGCACGTTTGACATCCTCGAGATATCCAGCTTTTGTTTTTTTTGTTTTTTTATTGCTGTCCTCCACTGACTGAATAAGTAAGAGCCCAGCCTTCATATCTGTTCTTATCAAACGCACAATTGTTGCTTTATGTTTCAGGCTTTTTAGCCCATGAGTAATATAAGCACCTGTAAAATAATCAATGGTGTGTTCCCATGAGAGCAAAAAGAACCGCAGACACAGATGCACATAGGATACTTCTGCTTTTGTAAATAAAGCCCGTCTTTAACTGTAAGCTTTCATATCCAGTAACTTAAGGTACATTGCACGCAGTATAAATGTATGCAGCTTTATTTTCACTTCCTCACATACGGAGACATGTGCAATGTGCGCTAACATTGCTCGGTTAAAAAGTGTGGAAATTGCCGTCCTGCAGAAATCTGAAGACTCAGCAGTGCATCTTCAGCCGGACACTCTTACAACATCCTTTAACTGCAAATGCCCTATATTTGGACAAGTGCTGCTGCTAGACGGTTCCTACTTTTTTCTACTTGTGTTCCCACGACAAATATAATGCAGATGAATAGTTTCAAAAGTTTTGCTCGGTAGCTGAAATAACACACATTCACAAATATAGGTGCAAGCATTTATTTACGCAACAGTTGCACTCATACAAAATCACACAATGACACAACAGTCTATACATTTATGTTCAGTATTCAAAACGGGTCTGAGCTTCCTGTTGCCCCCACATTGTTTAAACAGTCCGACAGTGAGTACACAGGGCTGTTAGCACCGGGATAACAAGACAGCAGTGTGTGTGGTCAGCTGTTAGATGTCTCTGGCTCCGGAGACTGCAAGAACTCGTAGGGATCATGAACCATTTCAGACTGGTCTCCAACACCCAGGTGTGACGGGCTCCCTGTGAATAAAAAGAAAATATAGTTCTTACTGTCTGCTGCTAGAGCAGTGTTAACGGTCCAAGAAAAGCAATTCAAACATGCCAGATGCAGATACCTAAATGGTGCTGGTCCCTCTCTGAGGCATTAGACAGAGAAGACAGGTTGGACGAAGGTCTGGAGCCGACTCTGTCGACCTGAGCCTCCTGGAACTCCTGCAGGAGTTTGTCAGCGTCGTCAAAATGCTGCTGGCCCTCGTCATTTCCCGGCTCCTTCTTCACAGTTTTACCTGATAAAGAAGGAAGTTGAGCTCATGCTAGGCAATTACATAAAAAGCTGGAAAATCGACTTCTAGTTATGTTCCAACTAAAAGACACAAATCAAAGAAAGAGGTGAAATCAGTAGAACTTGCACAACGATAGCCACAATGGCATTCCAGAGAACCACAATTGAGTTATCTCACCCCATAGTATAGTAACATATTATTTACAATCATCTTGCACTAGATTTAGAATAGTATGACATGACTCAGATGTCCATGAATGCGTTTGACTGCTATATATAGACTGGTTCATTGCTCATCTTACTACCTAAATTTGGTTATGATTTGATTACTGTTATACTCGACATGTGCGTGCATCCATGCAGGTTGTTAAAACAGGACAATCACCTAATGAGTTGAGCATGGAAATATCCAGAGACATATCAGGGTAGCTCTTCATTGACATGAAGTCCAGCACGGAGCTGCTCTCTCCCAGACTGCCGCCATCTCCCATCTGAACAAAAGTACACAGCTTGAATCAGAGAGTCAAGTCAAAGGGAGCGAGAAAATTACTTTGAGACAGCTATTAAAATAGTGCATGCCCTTCACGAATTAAATCATACCTGCATGTCACAGATGCTGGACTTGTTTTCATCAGGTTTCAGCATTATGTTTCTTTTCTGAAATGTTTAACAAACAGTACACATAAAAAATACATGAAAGCCAAACTGTTCTTGGGGATGTCGAAACAGTCTAGAATTTGTACCTGTCGAATCTGATTGACGGCTTTAGTGTGATCGCCCGCAGTCATCTTGTCCAGGAGCCCATCGACCCAATGCTTGGTGACACTCCCACAGCCTTTGACAAACTCCTGTATGCTGAAGGAGTGAGAAAAGGTGAACAAAAAATTAATATAAAATCCATCTGTGGCTGGATACTTTATCACTAGAAGATGTCTACTATTACACTCTACCTCAGAGCACACTGCACCCCTGTGTCATCTCCATAGGCTGAGTAGAGCGTGTCCATTTCATCAGATAGCAAGTCTGGAAAGACTGAGTTCTTCTGAAGGCTCTGGACGTTGTAGGCACTGCTAAGAAAAGTCACTGCACGGAGCAAGAAGGAGAAACTCTGTTAAAGGCCATAGACTGTGCCATTTCTTAGTAATTGTCTTTCATTAAATGGGACAATCAAAATGACAAATTACTAGTAATTTAACAAAAGGGCAAATTGTGTCATACCTTTGTGTCTCCTGTCATCTTTGAAACCCAAGGTTGTTAATCCAGGCAGAAGCTTATTTGACAGAGAACTCAGGTCTACTTTATGGGTTTCCTCTTCTGCAAAAGCAGAACAAAGCTTGGTTGTTATATCCACACCACACGTTATCCCACTGTGGTGTAGATCATGTGGGAGTTTAACGAGATATATTTGTGCAATCGTAGCAAACCTTCTGCATCAGGATCAAGTTGATTTACAACAGTATATATTAGCGAACTGTCAGAATCTTTACGCAAATAGCCCATCTGAAAGAAAAGAACGGAGGTACCATTAGGTCAATACAAGAAAACAAAAATGGACGCAGCCACGGGGACTTCAACCTTTGGTTTCTCTGCGACTGTTTTAAAGTCTCAAGTTCATTTGGTTGTCGCCAGCCTTTTTTTTTTGGGAGCCGACTGAGAACCGTCAAACCAGACCCCAAACACACCTCTCTTTCTAGTCCAATATCTACTTAATTATTAAATTAAAAGAACCATTAGGACACTGATCAGAAGAAATGAATTTAGCTACTGGCATCACAATGACAAATTTATTTATTCAGTGTTTTATCAGAGAAGTAGATGACTTTTGGGGTCTTATCATAACAAGAGTTTTTTTTTTTTTTTTGTGGACCACCTAGCGACCATCAGCACTATCCGTTTTGTAGACCCAATGGCTACGTCAAATGCATGAACTATAAAAAATAAAAAGAAATATCATGTATTTGTGGGAACGTGTAAGCCGTAAACAACCTTGGAGTTTGGCATATATCTGTTGATGCGGTCCCGAGCTTCATCTGCCGAATGTTCAACCAGAGCCAGAACATGCTCCTCTGCTGTGCTGTCAGTCAAGCTGCATGCGTTTCCCTCTGGTTCATACAGGTAACTGAAATCACAAAATAAATGACAAATGTATCAGTATACTGACAGCATGCTGTGTATCATCAAAGTACTTCCCTTCAAGCCTCTCTCACTGCATGCAATTCCTTGAACGAGTCCATTTAATGTGGAAACAAACAAGCAGTACCTGATGACTTCCTTCATGTCTTTGACCGGTTGTTTCTTGGACTTCTTTGCCGATTCCACCGGGATGGGGATCGTCTCTGGAGGAGGTAAATCAGCCGTCAGGTCTTCATCTCCCAAAATGGCTGCCTGCTGGGTAAAATCCATGTCCTGCATGAATGACATGCTGCGCTTGAGAGCCAAAAGCCGCTCCTGGGCATAGAGCAGAATCAAGAGGAGCAACACTTAACTTCATCACCTTAACTGGCAATGTATAAATAAAGCTATATGGACTATAAAGGGTAGGGGAATATTTTGATCACGTAGTGGACTCTAAAACTAAAGATATTTTTTGTTTTTGTACAGTGTCCTTGTGAGTCTTGAAAGGCACTTATAAATAAAATGTATATTATTATTATTATTGTATGTTACGCAGTTTTAGATTTTGGTCAAATATCTAATGATAATCTCAGTCTTGGTCAAATTATGCTGACATTAATGGCCGACTTCCCAAATGGAAATTGATGGGTTACAACATCCAAGTTGTTTTATTTCTATGTAAAGTTCATACCTCTCAGTTGCTAAATGTGTCCGAGTGCTTTGAATATATTCCATTTTTCATTCTTTACGGAACCGTGTCATGATTTGACTGTTGGGTTATTTCCTTTCTGAAGTCTGCTGCTCTTCTCAAACTTGTTCACATTCACATATTCAAGAATTCAAGTACAGTTCATGGCAACATAACAACAAAACAAATAAATGTGTTATTTATAGACCAGTCAATCTTGACTATGAGATATTAGCTTATTTAAAGATAAAACTAATTTGTTAAAAACAGTAACTTTTCAAGTGTAATACAATACAATGCCAGTGGCTTTGTTTTTGGAGCTCTTTACCTTGCTCATCATCTTGAATCCTGTATGCAGCAGTTTCTTGGCAGCCTTGTAGTAGACCGTCTCTGGTCGGTTGTACACCATGGCATTGTCGCACATCAGTTTAAAGTCCGCCTAAAGGCAAAAAAATCAGGTATGAGTACTAATGTTTACATACACAGCTTGCATTGCTACTCTTGTTTTGAATATGACGACGTCATGAAAGGTATCCTCACCTTGAATTCTGTTACTGTGTTATATTCATTGTTTCTAATCTTGTCTTTCATGGTGCTGAAGTCCATGGGATGTTTGATAATCACTGAGTAACCAGGAGCGATTGAATCGGTTACTGGAAAGGAGAAGAATCCATGGGGATCTTTCCTGGAAAGACAAATGACGATGTTTAAAATTTTGAGTGGATGTTTTCTCATCTTATCATGACAGGACACATTATCTGTCAGGTAAGGATGATCAATGCGAATTGATTTTCCTCATGCTGTGTTTTGAAAAACCAGACCACGTCTTAATGTAACTTAACATTCAGTGTTTAAAGCTATGACTAAAACTTCAGCTCTCACATGCCAAGAATGGCATTTCTAGAAACAACAGAATTTCCACTCCACTCTTGCTTGCTCACACCCATGCATCATATGCGTAATATATGCGCAGGTAGGCAAATGATTAAAAATACTACGTCAACATTTATTACATTGCACAACTCATACGTGTTACAGGACATAAACAACTATGCAAATTTCCTATTTTTAGAGCCCTACTAGTGTTGTAGGAAAAATCATAAAAAGCAATTCTCCCCTTAGGAGAACATGTGTGCTTATCTAATTTCATGTTGATCTGCCAATCGTGGATGTTGCACGCAAAGATGATAAAGCTGTTCAAAATGGAAAACATAAATTTTTTCTGGAGTATGACTGGCTCTATAGATATTAATCTTAGGATTCAGCAATAGTGAAAAATATCAGTTTTGGGCCCATAATCCTCTCAGACTATCATCTGCATTTATTTAGCAAGGGGTGCGCACTATTTCTTTGCGTCGACTTCACACCAGTTCAAACCTTTCTGCAGCAGTATCGTGGCATTTAAAGAGCAGAAGACAGTCATGAAGCAAATCAGTGTTCCTCACCTTTGCAACTGCCTCAGAAAGTGTTCTAGCAGTTGTTGACGAGGAGTGGACTCATTTTCTGCAAACAAAATAATAAATACGGCCACAAGTAAATAACTGTTACTATAAAATGTTCGCCTGCATCAATATCTGATGTTGTGCCCGCATGCAGTCTTGCCTTGCTGTGTCCTGCAAGCTCTGACTGGCCTGTCTCCTTGCTGTTCCACTTCCACCTTCACGTTGGGGTGAAACTCCTCCACTTCAGGCTCCAACTCAAACCTCTCTTTCTTCTTTTTCTTCTCTTCTGGCTGATAATTCATACATAATGTGAATGATAAGTCAATATAATGAAGAATGTATTGGTTATGTTCCCAAGCTTCAATTAAGTTTTCTCACCTCTAACCCAATACTTAAACTTTTCGACAGTGTGAAAGGTTCAACAGGTACGCCACTACTGGCTGCAGTCGCCGCTGCTGCTGCTGCTGCTGCTGCTGCTGCTGCCTCCGATTCATTCTGCTCTCGCTCTCTCTTCTTCCTTTTTTCTTCCTGTGACAGAAAAGTCAATTGTCAACTTGATGCACCAAATGAGCCATGAATTGGACAGAATCATTTAACAACTGTGAACTAACCTTCCGCCGCCTTCTCTCTTCATCATCCACATATTTGTCTTTATCCTTTTCAGACTTCTTCTTCTTCTTTTTCTTTTTCTCCTTGTGGCGTTCTCGCTCGTGGTCTGATCTGTCATCATAGTAGCTGGAGTCGTGGCCCGAGCCAGAGAGCTCGGTCACCTCACTTCCTCCAACTTTGAGCACCAGCTTCAGGGGCTTCTCAAGAGCTTTGTCCTCATAGTCTACAAGTAACAAGTGTACATTGTAATGTAGGATCACACAGTAAGGTAAAACGTAGCAGAAGGTGACAGATGCATGATGTAATCATTAGTATGGTCGGGAACAAGGTTTTGTCTGACTATA
>JASGAT010346107.1:11148-21557 GCA_030220025.1 Chelon auratus
AAAAAACGGAGTTAACAAAAGGTTGAAGTGGTGGAGGCAGATTATACATGACATTCATTTATATCATGACTAGTGACAAACTAGTAGTAAAAATAGAAGATTGTAAACAAAGACATATCATTAGCTTCATCATTTGTCTATAGAAAACGTTTTGTTGTGTGATTGGGTTCTAATGATATGGTACAGACCAAACCATGTTTTCAAAGGATGTAAAAATCATATATAAATACATGGTATAAAAAACTTAATGCATTTACTGTAACGCACTAGAGCAGCTACGAAAACATCCAATAAAATGTGTTGTAACAAACGGATGAAATCAAGGGTTTAATAGGTTACCGAGGGATGAGCAGTGCGTTGGTAAATGTCTACATTAAAGTAACACAAATCTGCTGCAGCCTCCAGCTGAGCTGTCCAGCTAAACTAAGCTGGCTAGCCTAAAGCTAGCTAAAACAAAAGCGGCAACAAGCTAATAGTAAAATAAGGTACCGTCAACAGTTCTCCACTCCGCTTTAGGTCTCTTGTGTTTTTTCCCCATCTCTCCGTATTTATATTCGTATTTTAATGTTTATTCCAGTTATTAATCCACTTGTCTGTATCGTTATCCTGGTTGTTAACAATCTTAGCAACACAAAAGGTGTGACGCGGAAGTAATACTCCCAAACTACTGTTGTACTTCCGGTGCAACAAATCAGCGCGCTGAATTTGACCGTCGGCTTTTTGACAACACAGCGGACCGTCGGTACTTAATAGGCACCAGAAATTTGGTTGCTGCAATTTATCCGTTCGACAGCGTAAATGTTGTAAGGTGCGGTTTCAACTTTGTACAAATAACGAACTGTTAATTCGAGCTAGCTGTGTTACCTAGAAATAGCCTTAGCCGTGTATCTAGGTTAGCTAGTTAGCTAACGCAATGCGCGTACATGGCTGAACAACCTGTCAAAGTTTCTGTGTGGAAAATGCTGTTGTTAAATCTCTGTATGTTGCTTCAGTGTCCAGAGTTTCCCAGGAATAGAGGGTGGCAGAATGGAGACAGGAGACCAGAAACAAACCATCAATGTGGAGGTCCACGTTAAATCTAGCAGGTAAGTTTAAACATATCCTCTCTGAGCTGTTTATGGAGATCATATCAAACCACAGAGACTACAACCAATATGAAATGTTCATTTCAGGTCCTATGAGATACACTAATATACTGTATATGCAGTCTATAACATATGATTTTGGTAACGTGTCTCAATTTTAATCGAATTAAAGCAGCCTATATATTCCCCAAACACTTAAACATGTTGTTTTTGATTATATATCTATCACTCTTGATATCAGTTTGATTGACAAATTGCATAGTTTAGTAGTAGTTTAGTAGTTTTTTTACGGTATTTTCTATTCTTTTCCTATTCTCATTTCAGCACTGCTAAACTGTCTGATGTGAGGATGCACGTTCAGACTCTGCTGAACCGTCACAGCGTGGTCTTTGGAAACTACAGATGGACAGATTTTGATGAAGATTTCCTGCGGATGCATGTGGAATCTGTGGCTATAGCCGATCTTGAGGAAACCGTAACACAGGCTTGTTATTTTGGTTTGCTTTTGTGATTATTTTTCAGGAACTTTAGTAATGTTTACAAGTAGTAATGTGTTTTAGTTAATTACATTTTTTTTTTTTTATGCATTTCCCAACTCAGCCTCTTGACTTGAAGAGCTGCTCGCTGTCTGTTCACATCTTCACTCTGAATGAGGATGGACCCAGTATGCTCAGTTTGGAGGAGGACGAGGAGCTTTCAGCTGCCAATCACTGGTTGCTGCCAGCAGGTGACACTGTCTGGATAATGTAGAAGTTGACACCCTTAAACAAAATATTGCAAACGTCTTGTTTTTTTTTAGTTCCATTTACACTTCCATTTGAAGTTAGACGTCCGAGACGGATTTATTAGACAAAGTGATTGCACTTAATTATCCAGAGAGGGACACAGCTAGTTTTAGAGGGAGCAAAGGACGGCTGACCATCTCTCCCTGTTAGGAGAGAAATGGATGTAAGAAGTTTGTTGTTCTTTGTGGTGAAGAGCGTTTGGTAAAATATGAATATTTGTAACATGCTAAGAATACAGATTGATAAATGGATTATGCAGCAGGTTTGGTTTGAGACGTTTCTGTTTTATTACTTTTTGTTGTTGCGGTAAATTGAAATGAATTTAAATTCTAGTAATCGTTGCAAAAGTTTGAGAACCGACTTTTAGGTTAACAAGGAATAGCAAGCACATCAAGATGTAATGTGAAGGTAACATTGAAGTAATCATTAGAAATGAGTCTGTGTTCCATCATTTTAAATTGCATCTCTATTGGCATAGTGAACATACTATACGTGATGTATGGAAACACCTACTTTTCCCTTTTGGCTCTTTAAAATTTATCTTATGTTTGGTTGGTGTGTTTTGTTTTTAACAGCTGAATTTCATGGGATTTGGGAGAGTCTGGTGTATGAAACTGGAGTCAAAACTCAGGTAAAATAACTGACAGCAGCTGAGGAATGTGAGAAAATTATTATGTAACTTTGCTGCTTGACTTTATATTTTTTTGTTTTTGTTTTTTGTTCAGCTTCTGGATTACGTCACAACAACGATTTACTTCTCAGATAAAGATGTTGACAGCAACCTGATTTCCTGGAACCGTGTTGTGCTGCTGCATGGTACATGACAAATGGGAAATTATGATTATTTTTAATAATTGAGACTGTGTCAGATTTTGATGAGTGTTAAATCATTTATCTCTCTCTGTTTGCTCACATTCAGGACCCCCGGGCACAGGGAAAACATCTCTGTGCAAAGCTCTTGCCCAGAAACTGTCAATCAGACTTTCAAGTCGGTAAGTCAATTGTCTTAGTGAAACTGCTTCAGCTGCACCTACACCACCTCTTTTCACTTCAAAATTCCTCTCTTCTCCCTGCAGGTATTCCTATGGCCAGTTTGTCGAGATAAACAGTCACAGTTTGTTCTCAAAGTGGTTCTCAGAGGTACACCCTGGTCCCTTTATGTTTAATTATTTAACTGGAGGATGTTTTAGATGGGACCGATGTTATTTTTATTGCTAATACATGCCTCTTTGTTACAGAGCGGTAAGCTGGTCACGAAAATGTTTCAAAAGATCCAACAACTGATTGATGACAAAGATGCTCTTGTGTTTGTTCTGATTGATGAGGTAAAATCTGTTTTATGGAAAATAGCTTCAAATTGGAATAAATAGATTTTGTCAATGCAATTTAGATGGCTTTCATGTTCACTGGAATTACACAGATTTCTATCCTGCACATTAGACTTTATTGTTCCGTGTCAATGAATTTGGTTCATTCTTCTCTTTCTGTTGAATAGGTGGAGAGTCTGACAGCAGCAAGAAATGCCTGCCAGGCAGGGACAGAACCATCGGATGCTATTCGAGTGGTCAACTCTGTCCTCACTCAGCTGGACCAGATCAAACGGTCAGAAAGCAAAGCATCTGGTGTTTATGAAACTATAAAATGATTTTGCATCCTTATAATCAGTCTTAATTATGCGACATGGCCGTTTTGTGTCGACTTTTTCGTTCGTATTTCAGACATTCCAATGTAGTGATCCTGACGACCTCCAACGTGACGGAAAAGATTGACTTGGCATTTGTGGACAGAGCTGACATCAAGCAGTACATCGGACCTCCATCTGAGAAAGGCATCTACAACATCTACCTCTCCTGCCTCGAGGAGTTGATGAAGGTGACCAGACACTGTGTCAACAATTATTTTCACGTACTTGTAAAATACGGGCCTTACTATTCAGTCAGACGTCACTGGGAAATGAGTGTCAGTATCTGGGATCGTGACAGGAGTATGGTGACCATGAATTGCAACACTGGACAGGTAGAGTGGGCTGTCCCTTAACTGCTAAAAGAGTTGCTGATTTGATTTGATTTTGTCATTAAAATTTAACAAAAACATTAAATATATAAAACATACCTCACTATAATGAGGGAAGCTTCTTATGAATAGATAAATAAAAAATCAGCTATGTTTTATATACAGACATCGGCTAAGCCAGTCTGAGACCCGCAGGCAGGGAGCTCAGTAACTTAAGGACACACATGTCAGGGAAAGATGAAGGAAAACAATCCAGCATTTAGAAGTCATTTTGACATGAATGAAACGCACAGACTAGACAGGACATGAAAGGGAAAGACAAAATAAACAGCACACATTCCTTCTTGAAACAAATAGATATGTTATGAGAAAATCTTAAAGCTACAGAGCAAAACTTTTGTCCCTTCTTCTGGTGGTGAGAGTAATCACGCAAACGTGTCAACGCATACAGCACGTGTGTCTACAGTCTTCAGTCTCCTTTCTATTTTTGGTTCTGTCCAACAAGGAAAAGCAATAACACCGGTGAGTGATTTGTGTTTGTCCTTGCCGTCAGTTGCCCACTCTGCAGTTCTTGTGCTGAATGCCAAGTTCCTTTTCTCACTGCCAGAGACCGTGAATTCATAGAAGAGTTGTTACTCTTGTTTGTCTGGCCTAGTTGCTGAAGACACCCACATCTCAGTTGATACCTTTGCTTCAATCTTCAGCATTACTGCCTGATGTAAAAGTGTTATAGGTTCGCTTACAAAGAACAGAAATAAGATGTGAAACTCTGTAAATACAAAGCGATTTACCTGAGCGGCATTCTGTGAGCTTTTTTAGCAAAGATTTGAATGTAACGATCATTTAAGTGTTAAATTCCACCTTTAAGTTTACCATCATCATGCCTTAGAAATAATCATATGCAGCAATCATAAAGATTACAAGCTTTTAATCCAATAAAGTTTGTTTATAAATGCGAATTTCCGACATTTTGCAGTGCCAGATTATCTACCCCCGGCAGCAACTCTTCACCATGTTTGAGCTGGAGACCATGGGCTTTGCAATGAGCGAGGTGTCTGAACACAGCCTCAACCTAAGGAACATTGCAATGTGAGTACACGCTCTACTAATGCAATAGCACCCCACTCACACTGAGCAGGTGCCCTATTCTTAACACTGAGTGCAGGTTACTAAAACAGCCAGAGGCTAATGTTTTTGTTTTTCTTTTAATTTCTAGAAAAAGCAAAGGTTTTAGCGGAAGAGCACTCAGGAAGTTACCGTTTCTAGCCCATGCACTCTTTGTAAAGGTAAGTGTTTTATCTTGTTGAGCTTAAAAAAAGAGTCTTGCTGTTTTTAAATGTAGTTCTCTCGCCCGCAGACACAGGCAGTAACTCTTGAGCGGTTTCTGGAGGCTATGAGCCAAGCGGTGGAAAAACAGAAGGAGGAAAAATCTAACCTGATTAACGGTGTCTGAACTTATTACCATGTCCAAAGCCTGACACTTGATTGTTCGTAAGCTGTCAACACCATGTTTGCTTGTAGTGTGGAAAACTACAACCCTTACGTCTTCTTTTTTTTTCTCTCTCTCTTAAGCCTTGGCAGCACTACATTAAATATATTGACAAAAACATTGTTTTAACAACTTCTACTGTATCCATAACATACGTCTTTATTCAGGTAATTTTGTTGGTGCTGCTGTCTTAAAAGACCGCGTCTGTGTCTGTCGACGGATTTTGGTTTAAGATGTGGTTCACAGTGCTTGAATTTTCTGTGTTTACTCTGTTCTCACTTTCAAAGTGTTCAGTGGTTTTTTTATATAACATGCAGCTTTAACTTTAGCAATGCCAACTTTGTTGTTATCGTGTTAAGGGATTGTTTGTTTTTTGCATAAATTATTGCCATTTGTTAATTTCTTGAAGTGGCATTGTGCAAAGCTCAGTCAGCATATCACTCCATATGCTCAACAAGCTGCTGAAAATGACGGCTTGTTGAGCATAAACTTCAGTCTTGTGATGACTTAGAGGCCTTAGTTGAAAATACGTCATTGGAAATACAGTTAACATGATGCATGGTGTTTGTTATCGTTGATTGCTATGGTTTTATTCTTTTCCCGGTTCTCTTAACTGGGCTCATTGAACAGGCTGCTAGCTCACTGAGCTGGCTGCACCCCTCTGTTTCAGGATGTCATTTGTTTCATTGTCAGTTTTATATTTATGTTAACAGCCAATTCTCTTTAAACTCTCTGTATTCACACCTTTATTTTTTATATAACACTGTAATAAATAATTATTCTTTATGTTTGTTCGTGTTCAGTTGTTGCGCTGGAGGTAGACGCGTTTGGAAGATTTGTGTTTGCAAACTACCACTTGGTGGCGCATGGATGCTGTTAAACAGGTAAAAAGACTGTTGTTTCTTATAGTTTATGAGTTGCGTGATAATCACAGTCAGAGCCATAAGTCAAAACGACCGTCTCATGCGATTTATCAAATTAATTGCTTTACCAGCACATGTATGCAAAATCTTACTTTGCAAATGTAAAAGTAAAAAGGTTCCAGGTGTCATGTCTGAGCGACAGGTCCCTGCGAGGAGATTTAAATCAAAATAAGGTTATTTATTATGTTTATGTGTAGCTGCTGCCAACTTGACCTGAGAACATACAGCTGAAAGATGATTCCATTTTGAAATGTTCAATGGACAGTTTACATGCGCAGATCAGTGGCTTCATTGTTCGTATGGACATGTTTTGCATTCTGTGAATGCTCTGCTGCTTTGCATGTTAGCTGCCGGGTTCAGACAATGTGCCCTTTGTTTGTTGCTCGCAACAGCTTTTTCATTCCACTTCAAAGGTGGATCCTGTTGGCTGTTCCTGAATGTGAAAGGAAAGCAAACATTGTGTTCATCTTCATTCACACGCTTCAAACTTGCTCGTTCATATCACTGTCATCTTAAACTGTCACTATTTCTGTCAAAAGTCTATCATTAAGATGAAGTAAAAGATTTATACTCTAATTAGCACCAACCCAGAATGGATTTCCCCACTCGTGTTTAATTATGGACTTATTTGAGTTATGTGAGTCTTTCACACCTAATGGTTTTACACCCACTATTATCATTTGTCAATCAAGTTTTTCAATGTGAGTTGAATCACATGAGTGAGGAAGCTTTTCTTTAATCTAATCAATGATCTCAAAGTGGAGAGGAGGGGAAAAAAAAGGAGCAAATAGAGAGAAGGAGGGCTGTATGAACGGGCAAGGTAAATAAAACCTTAATTGCTCTGTCTGGAGGCCTTTTTCTTTTGACTGTAGTCTGTCCAAAACCAGGCAGCTGTTAAAAGGCAATCAAGCCAGGGAAGGAAGAAAAGTCAAAAGCCTTATTGTTGCAGGATTTTATCACTGTTTCGAGCAGCTTTAAAATGTCAGAAAACTCCAAACAAAACAAACGGTCTGATGTTTATCCTCTCAACCGTTGTTCAGGTACATTGCTGAAAGCAATGGAATATCCCTGTATGTGCCAATGGTGATTCACATAGGGAGGGGGATTAACTTACACACATACTTATAGACATGTTAAGCGGACACTGAGCAGAGCAGCACACAAAACTATGGAAACTATCACTCATTTAAGAGTTTTAAAGAGGTTATTATTGACATTATTGGTTTATAAAGTGTGATAGTACTGCAGAGATTGGAACAACTTGAGAAATGCTGTGAACATTTGCCAGTACAGTGATGCGAGTCCTCTGCACAAACACATAACAAGAGCCCGTAAAGTTTAAACTGTCTGGGCTTTTCATTTCTTCATCTCTGCGACGGCCTTTGATCATAAGCCAGTCATTGTATCCAAACAAACACTGCTCCTAAAAGGCAACCTGAAGTCTCGGCCTGTTCCCAGTCAAAGCCTCGGCCTGTTCCCAGTCAAAGCCGTCCTGTCGGAAAACTTGTTGTTCCTCGAGTCTGTTGAGATCCAAAATGTTTGTCGTCTGTTTTAAACAGGATGTTAGAGGGAGAAAGATGATGAGGTGAAGACACCTTGTAAAGAAGCAGAATCCTGGGTGCCAGGCTGCATGAAGAAATGGTGATAATTAGGTACAGCTAGCGGGATCAAAGGGAGCTGCCATCAATGAGCTATGCAAATGTCGGCTCATTCTGTCAACCATAGACAATGATCTGAGGGTCCTGTGTGTGTGAGGAGTCATACGGCACACAAATTGACAGGAAAAAGTATGTAGCCGTACTTCATCAAGGTATGGTAGTGAAACTGGGACACAGTCATACCACCCTCGCGCAAAAATTAAGATGTTTCAGCGGCACAGAGAAGACATTTCCCTCTATTTCACAATGACATGGTTTAGTGCAGAGACTAATTTCTCATATGACAGTGGCATATGGTGTAGTAACCGAACGTACTGATAACATGCAAAGATCACAGCTCTCCTGGTTTGAATGTAATTTGCACGAGAGGGTAATCCAACATCACATTCATGGTTAGCAGAAGCCAGCCATAGTAAATATATATTCATGACATCTGGCATGTGGTCTGCAACCGGGTCCCATTTTAACACCCTGCCAAAGGAAACAGGCTGTAAACCTGCCTGAAGAGCTTTTGATCTCTGGTTGGTTGACGTATGACGTGTTCTTCCTGGTTCTCTTCAGTAAACAATGGTTTATCTTTGGCATCTGCTCTGTACATACCGAAAACAAATACTGGAAATCAGAAGTGGAATCTGTGTGCCCACACTACACACAGAGAGCATCGTTAATTTAATAATAATAATAATAATTCTTTCATTAAGTTTATCTCAACACATCAGAAATGTGAAAACTTGGAAGCAGTCCAGGTTTCGCACTGGATTTCGGTTAGATATGATGATAGGTAGGCCTGTGTGAGGATGGATTTAATTCTTTTGAAATTCATTGTTTGTTGTTTGAACTTATTTGGTTGAGAGTGATTCAAATGGGCCTCCAGACTAATTTGACAGTCAAAATAATAAAATAACCCCCACAATCGTCATATAAATCTACTTTATAATCCATGAATGGACCTGTGCGGAATGCCACCCCAACAGAGGCTGCGGTTTTGATTTCAAATACACATGGGCTGCCAAACCATTGTTCAGTGCGGCAAGCCACACACAACCTACAACCGGAAGAAATGGGAAGGAGTTTTTCAAAATAATTGTTAATTTAGTAGATTTATTTTTGTTCTAAAATTGAAGAAAAACAAACACAAACGTAGGAACAAGAACTTTATATGACCTTTACATATAAAGTTCAAAACAAAACACACGTTGCCTAAACATTATCATCTATTGCTTTGTCAATACAAAACTGCATCGCTTACAGACTTAATAAATATTTAAGTCGTAAATCTAACCAGAAGTTGAAATGTGAGTTGTGCACTTTTGATGTGCACACAATCACATGTTTGCACACAGTGGGTCGTCTCACTAAAATTAATCATATGTCTGTTATTTCTTTAGAAATTAAAAGACTATTGATTAAAGACTAAAGATAATACTTGCCGTAGGTTAGTATTTTGCTGCTTTATGGAAGATAAGTGAATTAATGATGGTGAATAACAGACTGAAGTAACAGTGAAAGATAATCCATACGGAAGAGCGGGCAAGAAGACATAAAGCTAATGAATGTGTCTTGTATAAGCTATTTAATTCAAAAACAGTAAGATGGTTTGATACTCCATGAATGTTTTACATATCTGCCTATACTGTTTACTACATCTTAAGCTGATATTACCTCTCAGCAGATGCGGCTTTTATTCTTTTAAAACTTTTCACCGGAAGCGCCTCGCAGTCTTCCTCTAACTTGACCCCCGCTCTTCGGTCTTCTGCCGTGTTCAAGCGTTTACTCATCAGTTGAACAGAAGTGAAGCCCAAAGGCGGACAGCGGCTGCGCCCCGTCTCCCTCACAGATCCTTTTACTCATTTTTCTCGCATCACCTCATCGACAACTGATGCTTCAATGAACGCGCGATTCCATTACCCGCCTTTGGATGAAGTTGGACTTTTCTTCTCGCCAAACAAACACAATGTGACCATGTAGAGCGAGTGGCTGTTCTATCCTTGTCGGGTTTCGGAGTCTACCTTTGCTGATCCACGGAAGAAGGGACTTAAGAATGGGCAAACTTCAGTCAAAACATGGTAAGAAATGTCTCAGATGGATGCAATTAATCATTTCTTCTTATTATTATCATGATAATAAAACTAACGATTGTTTGTTTCATTCACACCCCCGTGGCTCATGATCTAAAAGCGTGCAAGCGCAGAGAAAACCCCGAAGGTGAGGATAAATCACGATGAAGGTTCATGAATGGTGATGGTCTAATAATAAACTATAGGCCCGAGATGTGATCCGTGTATGTTCTTCTTGTCCCAGGAGACAGTTTTGTTGTGAACGCCTTCCTGAGGAGAGGGATGGAGGAATGTGAGAGGTACAGCGCGACGGATCACAAGCTGAAGAGCATGCAGGTAATAAATAAATACAAAGCAACAGAAATCTTATCTTATTCTGACACTGGTTAGATGGAAAAA
>JASGAT010346108.1:0-10359 GCA_030220025.1 Chelon auratus
CACATGTTATTTAGTTATACAGGAAGCTGTTTTGATTTGACTGCAGTAAAGGAGGTTTTGATCTTAAATACAGGAATAAGCCGAGGTTCGTTATCGCTGTCATCTCCCAGCCGTACATGTCTGAGCCCCTGGCTGGATCCCAGGCTGTGGATGGTCGTTGTGTATGACAAGCTCTGAAATCCTACTCCCAGCTCTCTGAGGTCTCTGCTGGACCCGCTGAACGAATCTGTCTTTACCACTTTCATGCTTCACCGTGTACCTGCATGGCTCCCATGATGCACTGCATGGTCACGGTGCTTTTCACCTGCAAGGAGCTCGAGTGTTACCTCAGAAGATCCGGTTAATGCTGGAGACAGGCGCTTCACTCCTCTGCACTCGCTATTTCAAGTTTAAAACCAGAAAAGAAAGTGAGTTTTCTGTAACGGCTTGTCCTGTGAAGGGTCGCGGGTTGGGTGGAGCCTATCCCAGCTGTCATTGGGGAAGAGGCGGGGTGTCTTTGGACGGTGGGAGGCACCCCCACCCCATAGCAATGACACTCCTTGATGACAGCAGCCATCCCCAGCAGGATGCAGCCACAAAAACACTTTAGGAACAACTAAGAACAGCACAAGGTGTTGACCTGGCCTCCAGATTCACTAGATCCCAAACTGATCAAGTATCTGTGGGATGATCCACAGAGGCCCCTCCCCTCAAAGGCCCCCCCACTAACAACAGGACACCCTTAGAAGGCCCATGTCCATTCTCTGATGAGTCACATTATTAGGATACCAACCAGGGTGTTGATCAGATCACATGGTTGATTGTTCTTAATGTTTACAGCAGCCCTTTCAATCTTCTTACCTCAGTATCTCTCAGGTTTCCTCCAGCCTGTGTCACTAGCTGTCAAGACGTTTCACTCCATACTCCAGCGTTGTTCCACTTTCTTCTTTTGCCCCGGAGCTGCTGTGTTTGTGGTTTACATAACCTCCTGCTTTCAATCCTTTGAAGAGCGCCGCTTCCAAACAAGACGCGCCGCAGTGGAATACACTTTCTGCCTCAGAGTATCCGTTGATCTGTCACACTAGCAGACATGTGAGACATCCAGCACGTTAAAAAAAAAATAAAAAATCCTCTGACAAGTGTTCACGCTGCCCCAAACCAACCCCCAACCCCCAACCCCCCACCCCGTCCTTCCTCCTTCCTCCACTTGCCCTTTTCCTGGCATCATATGTTGGCATTTCCAACAGACCAATGTGTTCTGTTATTCATATGTTTCCTATACGTACTACTACTATACCACTAACCCCATACAGCCCGCTCTGCTCCAGGAAACATCGCAGCGTAAAGGAGAGAAATGCCAGAGATGCGAGCATGTGCCCTTTAGGTTGTAATCCTCCCTCGGGGACATGCACGCCAAAAACAATCAGGACATCAGGGCGCTCAGCTCTGCTCTCTGGAGGCTGAGGGCAGGTGTCTTATTGAGGTTATAAAGTCGTCTTTTGAAGTATTAGATTCACCTTTCAGATATGGAGTCTCTTTATTTACCCTGCTGTGTCGGTGCATAGGCTTGCTTTTATTTTGAAGTGCAGATCCTGGTGTCAGGCTGAAAAGAGAGTATAAAGCACAGAATGTAATGGGTTTGAATACTTCTGGAAAGAAGGGAAGGACTTGTGTCAAATAGACAAGCAAAGAAAGAAAATGTCTTCATGCATTCCACAAAACATGTTCTGCAAAAACTTCACCAGCAAATATAAGTATAGAGCTGTAAATGTTTAAATATTGTTAATGCCTTCAATCGGCAAATGAACTGTGTGTGTCTTCAAATTATTTGAATCGACGAGCTAATAAAAAGCAAAAAGAAATCATAAGATCAGGATGTTAATATTAAAAACTCTCTGAAAAAACTATCTGCACACCACTGACAAGCTGCATACATTAATAACTTGAAAAGTAATTAAAGGGCAATTCAATCTCAACTATCCAGCCAAAGTCCAGGTGTGAACACACCCAGGATGCATTTACCTTCTCCCCAAGTCAACAAACAGCTGTTCATGCTTCTGAAACGGCGCTAGGTATTCCTTAGTTCCAGACAGACAAACTGAGATCAGATCTCAAGTGCTGGCTGGGGACGCATGTGGAGACACATTTATATTTAAATACCAGGCGTGAACACAGGGACTTAGAGATGGACAGGTGTGATCAGATCGCCCAGGATGGGTGTTAATTCAAGGTCTGGACTGAGGCGGGGTAATTCAAGAAGAGTACAATAAAAATAATTACCAATGAGGATAGAGGAAACAATCAGACAGGAAGTAAGTAAACCAGAAGAAACCTTCAAAATAAAACACGTGAACTAAATTTAATTTCATTTGCAACAAACACTGTCAAATTTAGGAAGATGTTTTCCTGTATTGGAAATATCTATAAATTGCTTTTAAGTGTGGTCACTATGGCAACAAAGCTCCCATAGAGGAGTGGCATTATCTCCTTTTATCCATAGCAGAATCGATTTCCAATATAAGTTGAAAGTACGGGCTGGCCTACAATAAGTGTTTCAGATCAGAAGGTATCAGAGCGTTTAGTATTTTCAGTAGCGTTGACTAAACGCTGGAAGCCTTGTGGCGTCAGCTCACATTACTTAGTGCTTAAGAGCAACATCTGCCACCAGAACCCACCGTGTGCCTCTGAATTTGTTCCCGGCAGGGTCGAGCCAGGTTGCGATTTTGAGATTTCTTCTGAATCAATCTGATAATAAGGTCTACGTGTCATCAGCATAACTTGACCCTCGGAGCACGTTCAGTTGAAGTGGTGGATGCCCGTCCAATTGTCCTCGTTATAATGAAGCTGGCGTATTAGTCTGGTCGCCACAGATACTGTATGTTAATCATTTGACATGTAGGCCACGCGTTTTCATTCATATGCAAGAGAGTTTTTTTTTTTTTATTCTGAGTCCGCTGGTCTTCACTGTGTGCTGTGAACAAAGATGGATGAAAACACATTCAGGTCCTGCTCTGTTATGTCTGATTCTTGTTAATTTCTCAATATTGTAAATGTTGTTTTATGGTTGATCCATGTTTTATAACTGCATAAAATTCTACAAGCAACTTTAGGTGCAGCTGATGTTATTTAAGATCATTTTATTTCCTGTGTCACTTTCCTGTCTCAAGGCTCAGAATCTGAGCCAGAATCTGTGATTTGTGACTGACAAACCCTCTAAACCACCGCCATTTATAATCACCTGGTATTAAAATGTGTCCCCAGCCTCAACTTGAGATCTGATCTCAGTTTTTACTCTCTGTATGTGAATAAATACCAACATCATTTGGGGGTAGTAGAGTACTATAAACAGCGAGTGTCTCTAATGGCTTTCTAGACGCTGTTTCTGAACCAAGAACAGTGCTGTTTTTTGTGTCTGTCATGTGACACATGTTCTTATTTATGCATATTATATTATATCTATGTACAAAACTCAGATTATAACTCTGAAACCTTACAAACCATAGACGGTATAAAGATGCACGGTGGAACAGCTCCTCTAAAGTGAAGCCAAAGCAAGTAGAGCTCCCCCTGGTGTCTGGCTGCAGTATAGGTCATAAGCTCCACCTCCTCCATGTTAGTGGGCGGGGCTTGGGCCAAACTAAAATACACGTGAAATATATATATTTTTTTCAAGGATGGTTTCTGTCATTTTAGGTCGTTAATATAATGTTGATGAATGTTCAAGTGTCAATTCTTATACATTTATACATACATACATAAGTTTCCTTTTAGTTATTTTACGCTATAGAAACAGGATGTGACCACCAGTTGCCATGCCAACCATTCCATAAAACGTCCTGTGGGACTGGGAGAGTTGTAAAAATAAATATATAAATAAATAAGTTCAGTGTATAATCCAACCTTTCCTTGTAACTGGTGGAGGTAAAGCAGAGCGTAGTGTTAATTAAACGACAACACGAGTGAAAATAGCATTAGTTTGGTCAATGAGAGGAAGTGGAGATGTCCACATATTATATACATATGTCCATATTTATATACAGTCTATGCTCCATACATACTGTAATCTCTGGTAATAAAAGGAAATAAATAACTTCACATCAATAATTAACCACATGCTGATGTGTTTTCTGTTCTCAGATCCAAGGCCAGAATCTTTTAAAAGGCTCTCATTACTAATGAACAGACATCACTGATTATAGTATAGCTTGTGTATTTTTTCTTCTGAGTGAATGAGGCAAAGACCATCCCGGTTGAGCAGCTGGAGTCTTTAATCCTAATGTGGTCTGAGACTGGATCAGTCAAATGTGTCCTGGGTGCGTTCACACCTGTACTTTATGAATTTTTAATGATCTATTAGAGTGTGATGGATTTCCCGTGGTAATGTGTTGAATTAAGCGAGATGACGGGAGACATTCAGTTGACCAGACTCAGTGAGAGATTTATTGAATCTCTCAACGTCTCCATCATCACACATCTCTCTAATAATTACTATAATGGCTGCCGGCTTCATAGGTCTCAGACACTCTAAAAGGTAATTTGCCATATGGCTACTTTTGACTCACCGGTAATGGTGGAGCGCTAATGTCAGTAGCTCTGAGAAAATACCTCTGAACCTCACGTATGACCTTTATATCACTTTTACCTCCAGTGCTCCTCTTCGGAGGCGTTGCATTATGAAAATCAACTCAGAGCGTCCGTTGAAGTAACCTGTGGAGATGATGTACATAAAACAAAGCTAAAACTAAGACAATTGGACTCGTCTGAGTTTCCTTGAAGACGTTGAGGCTGTTATCATGTTCCCCTGGCAAAGTCTTCATTGGCGTCATCCTCGACGCTCTGCTTACTTCCACCTCTGCAGCATTAATGGCCTGCGCCTTCATTACTTCATGCATTGATGGCTGTAATTCTCTTCTTTTTGGTCTTTCCTCCAAATGTCTTCATGAACCTAAGGAAGGGAAGGGAACGAGGAAAGGAAGAAATAGGAAGAAAGGAAGAGGAAGGAAGGAAGGAAGGAGGGAAGGAAGGAAGACAGATGCAAGGAAGGAAGGAAGGGAACGAGGACAGGAAGAAATAGGAAGAAAGGAAGAGGAAGGAAATAAGGAAGGAGAGAAGGAAAGGAAGAAAGGAAGGAAGATGATGCAAGGAAGGAAGGAAGGAAGGAATGAAGGGAAGGAGGAAAGGAAGAAATAGGAAGAAAGGAAGAGGAAGGAAGGGAGGAAGAAAGGAGGGAAGGAAATGAGAAAGGATGGAAAGAAAGAAACAAGGAAGGAAAGAAGGGAAGGAAGAAAGGAAGGAAAGAGGGATGCAAAGATGAAGGAAGAAAGGAAGGAAGAAAGAAGCAAGGAAGGAAGAAGGGAGGGAAGGAAGGAAGGATCAGAACCATCAACAGCTGGTTGTTGACTTGGAGACATGATCCACGTTTTGATCCATGATGTCTTCCTTTACCTCCCCCTTTGAAACCACCTGTCTTCCCCTTTTTAAGACGTGGACGTTGTTGTCCTCGAAGAACTGTCCTTTGTCCTTCGGGTGCAGATGCTGAATCCATGCTTCACTGTAGTCTCCAGTTACCTTAGCTAGTCTTAGCTCTACTCATATTTACTATGTTTTTCGACATTAGATTATTGTCTCATACGTCTGAGAAGCACAAGGACACATTGTTCCGTGTCGCCGTGGTGCTTTAAACATCATTAGGGAGGAGGTTGAGGTTCATGAAGGGCACGCAAAGCACCAGAATGCTTTACAAAGCAGTCTAAAGCCTCCACAAAACAAGTAAACACTAATTGAATCTTAAAATCAATGGTGTCCAGCTCAAAGGACTGACACTGCTATCTGAAGACACAGCTATGCATCATGTATTTATTTGTTTTTTTTATCCAGATTGGAAAATTTACAAATTAGATTCTGTTACCTTGAACTTTTTGGGGTTTTTTTCTGTTCATGGAGCAAAATTTTAATTAGTTGTATTTGAGGTCGTCAACTATTTCAGAGTGGGCTTCACCAGTTTCCAGTTTCACATTGGACCTCACTACGTTAAGAGAGGAAGATTATTATTAATACAGGGCATTATTATAATTATTTTATTATTATTCAACAGTTATAGTTGCAGACATTAATTCCAGGGACTTGAGAAAGTAAAGAATTGGACGACTGACCTTCACATTTAAGTATAATGTGAGTTTGATGGAAATCGTCTGCACTAAATACCTCAGTGATGTTATTATGCATGCATGTATTATACATGATGGACCACTCATCCCTAAAACAGAGCGTTCCTCAGGGTCCTTCAGTTTGCCTTTGTTGAAGGAAGTAATGAAGTGGTCCTGCCAGGTTCTCAGTTTGTCTGAGGGAGACGCATTGAAGGTTCATTTTTGTACGTTTTTGTCCTCATTTGTCCAAACTGAACTCCTGTGTTTCCTGTCCTCCGTTTAAAGCTTTTTAATCACCGATCCGTTTTCATTCCAAGTCCTTTCTCCTCTGCTTCCAATCACTGCAGCTTTGTCATGATGTGCACACAATTACCAGCTTTTGTCACCACGGACGGCGCAAAAAAAGAAAAAACGAACACGCTGCGAGAGTGAATGGGAGATGCATGACTTGCTCCGAGCTGTCTGTCTGGTCTGGTCTGGTCTTCCCTTTTCCATTTATTTCTGCCTTTCTTTTAGTTGTTACTTGGTGTATGTAATGAACGTAACCGTGTGTCTGTTTCTTCTTTTTCATTTGTAACTTGAATGAAACAAACGGGGGACAAGCAGGTTCATTCTATGTGCATGTGCTTTCCCTCTAGACTCTGGCTGCCCTAACGAGAAATTCGATAAATCTGCTTCCAAACCATCTCGCACAAGCTTTGCATGTCCACTCTGGTCCTGAGGAAATTAACAAGCGAATAGAGAGCGCCATCGACTTACGGAGTGGCGATAAGTTGAGAAGAGAGCATATCAAGCCTTTCTCACTGATGTTTAAAGACTCCAGCCTGGAACAGAAGGTAGCTGGGGTTTTAGACAGATACATGTTTGATTTTTATTTACTTATTTTTTCTTTCTTTTCTCTCCCTTCTCATATCTATTCTTAGATGAAGATTTTTTCAGAAGACAAAAACTATGAGCAACAATTTTCTTTTTTCTTTTTTTCCTGTCCTATCATGAGTAAGCTAAAGGCAGACATACGTAAATCTACATGAGTCAGACGAGCTTTGATGATGAGAGGTTGGAAAATGTGTGGGGGAAAATAAATATAAATAAGCAATGCAGAAAATTTAAAATGCATATAGTGCTCAAAGGGGTTTCTTTTCGCTCAGTATTTTCCTCTATTCGGTCTCCCAGTGTATGGAGTCCAAAGTGTGCCACAATAATTCTGGATTTGCATTTTTTTTAAATTATAATCAGTTTAATGAAATGGGTTTATTTTAGTTTTTATTTGTTATTCCATTAGTCGTTAACGTTAATTTCTTAATTTAAAGACAAGATGAATCGTCATTAATTAGCAAACGTGGTATCTGATTTATTCATACGGCGTTTAAAACATCTTTAAATGAGTAAATCGATCCGTCTCCAGAGGAAGACGAAGAGATGCAGTCACAGTCTTTATTTATCTTTATGATGAGTTAATAATTAATCACCTAGTTTTAGGTTTAGAATTATTTTGGTGGCACACTTTGGGCTCCGTACAGATTTGCATGAATAAACAACCAGATCGCTAACAGTAGATGCTAACTCCTTTTTTTGTATAGTTTTTATTTTAATTATTACTGTTTTTTTTAAATGACCATTTTCTTACTGGTGTAGTCAGTTTGAAACCAACTCAACCGTGACTCATGTTTGACTTTTTGCTTCGATGAGGCCGAGAATGAGCGACCCCCTTCAGTTTACTCATGACCAGCCGTCCACACCGTGGACCTTTTACAGTCTTGTGGGGAAAAAAGTTGACATGTTCAACTTTTTTTTTTCTTTTATTGACACTGCTTTCACTAAAGAAAAAATAAATGAAAATTATAACTTTTATATCACACAATTTTATATCACACTGAAATATTTAGAGCTAAGTTCAATAGTCCAATAAAAACAAGAGCACATTTTAATTGAATGTGTTGGTTTGTACAAAAATTACAAAATCTACCTCATAGTTCATACCGACACAAGGACGTCCACCTGAATTAACGCCTTAACCCTCTGAGGTCTAGACAATACTTGGCCTATAATTTTGGCTACTTTGGCTTTTACCTTTATATTTCATCTTAAAACAGTTTACCTCGCCTTGTTCCGTGTCATTCTTTTCCAACACAACCTCACATGTGTGACTTTACAGTTATTTTTTCATTCTGACAAACTGTATTAACACACTGGACCTAAAACCACACTAAAAACATAAAGTTTGAGTAGGAAAAGCCTAGAAGACCATGTTTAACCAACCATTTTTATAACTTTGAATGCAAATCTAAACTGTAAATTTCAAAAGCTCATGTACACATTTAGCAAAAGTTATTTGCAACTTAAAATGCAGGAAATGCATCAGGCATTTCTTGTACAACTATTTACAAAACTATCAGGCGTTGCAGTAAGTTAACGTCTAGACGTCACAAATCTCTCCTCAAATCTCAAAACTCACTATTTTTTAAAATTTAGAAACCGGTCTACAGTTTGAAGTCAGCACTTTCTCTATGGAGACTCTGTGAGACGGTGTTTTGCTGCTACGTCGTCTTAACTTGGTCATGTGATTTTGAAGCCCCGCCTTGTCCGTTGACTCCAGAGGGTTAATGTCAAACTAATTAGATTTATTTTCTTTTAAGAAAACACATTTATTTATTAGTCTGGTGTAGTCAGACTCAGCTCTTATCAGGATATCTCGTCATCTGGATTTCATTATTTCATTCAACCAATAAAGAGAAAAACTACTGACTACTGGTACTCTAAGCCCCGCCCCCAAACGATCTGATTGGAGCAGAATCAGTTCCCAACAGAGAGACTCCAGACAAACTTTCCTCCAGGTTGTTTCTTTGCAGCATCATGTAAACAGGTTGCTTCTATATTAAACTAAATTCTGTATTTTCTTTTTTGAATGCAGTGTTCTTCTGTAGCTTTTACTCCCGTTTCTCCTCATTTTTGTTCCACGGACAAACTCACCTTTGACCTTTGAGTTGATCCTCATATTGGCCCCTCTCCCGCCACCTCTCCACGTTTGTGTTTGGTCTTAAATCCCGTTTTGGTTTTGTTTCTCTTGGGTTTGCCCCTCTTGACCCTCTTCAGTAAATGTGCAGTGATTTGCTGTTGGCCTCCCTCATCTTTTTAATTATTTTTATTTATTTTTTTGCCAAAGTTGTGACCAAACGTGAAGCATCCTCTTGCTAATTTCCCAGCACCCTTTGAGAAAGAGACAGAGCAAGGACGGGGCAGCGGGGGTCATGTGGGTGGAAAGATTTAAGATGAGTCAGTGCCGTCCGTCCATCCGTCTGTCTGTCCAGACTGACTGGTGACTCACAGGTCCCTCAATAAACAATATGAGACCAAGAAAAGAAGGCTGCACACTCTCTAACTAAAATTTGATTCAAAATTTGATGCTTTGATTTATTGCAGATTCTTTCCTACAGTTTGGTGAGAAGGTCAGTGTTTAGTAAAGACCTGCAGCTAGGAGGTGTTGAGCTTAGCTGAAACCTTTTGAGCTTTAGGCGAACTCCGTGCTAGCAGCTCAAAACGTTTCATTGTTTAGGGATAGAAATCAAACTATAACAACAACAACCTGCTAATAATAAAAAGAATCATAAAGTCCAAAACATACTGAATCCAAATCCAACAGGGACGCAAACACCAGAGCAAACAGTATCTGAGAATTTCAGGCAGGAACAAAGACGACTTGATAAAGGCAAAGAGATGCAATGCATGATGGGATACCAAGAAACAGGTGAACACTGAGGAGGAGGAGGACAGACAAAAATAAAGACAAGTGAGAGCAGTGACAAGAAACGGAAAAAAAGAAAAAAAAAACAGATAAAGACAGGAAGTAAGACATTTACCAAAATAAAACCAGAGACACCAGGAAACCGGCAAGACATGGAGACCAGGAGCTTTTCAAAATAAAAGTTAAGAGTTACAAAAACCCAGAACAGACTAAAAATAATGCATAGATAGATCTGATGTCTAACCTCAGCTGTCAGGTCAACGTTAATGAAAATAAAATAATAACTTAAAACAAATAATTGACCCAAAAGGCCGTTTGCTGTGGTGGAGTTGTTAGCTTTGATACTGGAGGATCGAGCCTTAGCTTAGCTTCTCAGCTCTCACCTTTAAATGCAGCGCTCTCCACTTGTGTCTCTGACTCTGCTAGCAGCTAGCAGCTAGCAGCTAACAGCTAGCATTGTGCTTGGCAGCTTTGCACCTTCCCCAGGACCCC
>JASGAT010346112.1:0-13571 GCA_030220025.1 Chelon auratus
AAGCTGGAGAACCTGGAGAGAACCCACGCAGACACAGGGAGAACATGCAAACTGAAACAAGGTACGGATGCAAACAGTTGCTATATGCCTATAATAGCTCCTCCTATTAGATGCCTCATTGTACAGCATTTGGACCAGTTGTAACAGATAACTGGAACGCTGACAGTGAGACACTACCAGATTGCACCAACAGTGGCAATACCTACCAAGTTGCACTGGGATTCACAAGTTTGTGACTACCAGACGAGTTAAGCTAGGAATGAGAATCAAGCTCTGACTGTAAACCCAATAAATACATTTCTTCAGAGTAAAGTCCATGGTTGCCATTTGTTCTTTTTGTATTTTATCTTGGAAGAGTTGTCCTCTTTTTGATTTAATTATCATTTAACGGCTGATTTATTGACAGGTTGGTAAACAGGTGCAATTGCAGGTGATGCATGGATAATATCAGGGACATGGTTGCTGATAAGTTCTGTCATTGGTCCCTCAGAGTCGACGATGCTGGTTTCTTCCTGGATGAGCAGCGACTGAGCCTGTAGAGGAGCAGAGCCTGTGGTGCAATCTGGACTCGTCTGTAAAAAGGTAGAAAAACAGCAGGACGGTGGTGTAGGGGCGACCCCTGGTGCGATGGAAACTGCACGTGCAAACCTGTGGCACGAACACGTAGACAGGCCAGAGTTTGATTCATCAGCATTCTGTCAACTAACAGGAATCAGAGTATACACCGACCAGGCATAACATTATGACCGCCTTCCTAATATTGTCTAGGTCTCCCTTGTGCCCACAAAACAGGTATGACTCATCAGAGAATGGACATGGGTCTTCTGAGGGTGTCCTGTGCTGTTCTTCATGTTTTTTTAGTTGTTCCTAAAGTGTTTTTGTGTGTGTGTCTGTGTCAGGCTGCATCCTGCTGGGGATGGCTGCTGCCATCAAGGAGTGTCATTGCTATGGGGTGGGGGTGTCTGGTCTGGTCTAGGTGGGTGCTACATGTCTAACTAACATCCACATGAATGAATGCCAGGTCCAGAAGTTTCCCAGCAGAACATTGAACTGTCACAATATGGTCAATGTTATTTACTTCTCCTGTCAGTGGTCATAATGTTGTGGCTGATCGGTGTATGTGCACAGTGTTTTACTAAGTTGGTCAACTGACACTGCTATTTTCTCTCACTCTCATGGTCTTGTATTAACACTGTAAACTGTAAATATGTTAGATCTCTCCCTCTTTGCTACACGATCAGAGTACTAATCCACTTATATGACAAAATTAATTTATTCATTTGATGCATTTTAATATTTAAAATAATAGAAAACAAGGGTGAAAAAAAACAATCACCATTTCTTACAACCATATATTCAGTTTAATGATTTTAGATTTCATTTTGTTTCAATTTAACAATTAGGAAGCCCCAACGTGAATCATTACGACCGTTTTTTTTTTCTTCTTTTCTTCTCAGTAATCTACAATTACAGTAATGTTTCAACACACGTCTTCTAAATAACATTTAACACATTTGTAGACATTTTTCTTTGTTATTGCAGTTAACATGAAAAGTTAGCAGGAGTGCTTAAGGTATTGCTACGGTTTCCGTTTCCTAAAAGCCGCCGCGACGGTTTTCACTGGGCTGCTCACTGGGTGACGTAGAGTACACGAGGCAGAGCAGACAAACTAAACTTTTTATTCATTTATTTATTTATTTTTTAATACCTGCATGGGTCTATAATGCTATCAAAAACAGTTTGTTTTTTTTGTTTTTTTTTGCATACAGCTTCTGCATCTGTGTGGTCCTTTTCTCTTCCTTTGATAGCATAATGCTGGTGTCAGTCATTGCACTGCTTCCTCTTTTCATCTACGACATTGCGGTGATATTTTGTAATTTTTTTTCATGTGCACACGTTGCAATAGTCCTGCTACTGAAATCATAAAGCAACACTAGTCCTGCCGTCTCACAGTGGATCCCATTAAGACACTGAAACCTCTCGGTCTCTCTGCAGATGAAAACCTGCCGCCTCATGGCTGCGGTCGACAGCTTTTTTCACTACATCTCAAAGGGAACTAACTTATTATTATTTCCTCCAGCCTGAATGCTTTTTAAAACAGGCCGTGTCAAAAAATTCTGATGGCTGCATGGCGCACCAGACGACAGCTACGACAACGGGTTTTAAGACGTAGTGGAAATTCTACCAATTTGCCTTTCCTCTTCCTGTCTCTGTCCCACAGAGTTAAAAAGAAACAACAGACCATATAAGCCAGGACATGGAGACCCACAATACAGAGAAATATTAGCATGATATTGCAGAAGTGGTGAGGAAATCCTGGGTACAATTGTGTTTTCTTGTTGGGCCACAAAAGCAGAACTTAACAGTGGTTCAGTCCACCACACTTGTGACAGCTGCAGCGTGATGCCAGCCACCGACGGCGACGGCTACTAAACCTAAGCCCAGTGGTCACGTCTGGTAATATTAATGCTCTGGAAATGAAATGAATGGTTGCAGAGGTGAACATTAAAAACGCAGGAGAGGTAGGGTCTAGAGTCCGGTGCGGTGCTTCACGTGATAGATGTCGTCAGTTGGAGGTTGGAGGATGCTCGAGGGAGTACGTGCTTGAGAGAGACTTGTTTAGAAGTTCCTCTTGAGACTCTCTGAACAGTCAGTCTGATCGCTGAGAGGATGAAAACATATCTCTCTACACAATGCACCATGAAGAGTCATACTTTTTTCTTTTTTTTTTTTACTATTATTATAATTTCACTGAAACACCAGCTGGAGCCACACCGGCCGATCTGGCTCTCACGTGGTCGCCGACCTCCAAGTCACAGTGTGCTTCTTCCTGATTCGCTCTCTCTCTCTCTCTTTCTCTCTCTCTCCACGTCAGTAAGGAGTGAAGAGGATTGGTCCATGTGTGGTGCGGATGGGACCCGGGGCTGGCCTCAGGAGGCTGAGGGGTGATCCCTGTAGGAGGTGGTGATGGGGGTGAGGGTGGGAGGCCGGGCCGGGGGGACGTAGCGCCAGCTGATTTGAGGATGCTGCAGCGGCCATCGCTGCGGCAACAGCCAGAGGATTTGGTAAAAGTCCGGCCCCCAGAGTTTTTGGAAGTTCCTTTCGGGGAAAAAAACCAAGAAGGATCACATGATAAGTAAACGTGAGACAAACTGATCTGATTTAAAAACGATATTGTGATTTTATGAAGGAGACTGTGAGTATATACCATAAAGTCTGTGCGCTTCTTGTGCCGACTGAGAAGAGGATTAGGTTTCCCTGCTACTCCATCCCGATGCCTCCGGCTAGATATATGCTGCAGCATGAAATCAGAAACATATTGGATATTGAGGGCTGCTCGGAGTATAACAATTTCGCTTGGGGAGGGTAGTGGTGGTGGTGGTAGTGATGGTGGGGGGGGGGGGTCTTTTTCAGTCCGGCTGTCTCACCTGTTTAAGCTGCAGCTCGGAGTTGACTCTGACGTTGCAGATCTCACAGTGGAAGGTGCGTTCCTGAGTGTCGGGGTCAGAGGACGGCTCCCCTCCCTGCTCGGGGCTGGGTTTGGGACCCAAGCGTGGGTACGCTTTAATGGGCCCCAGTCCGCTTCGAGCCTCCAGAATAGTTTTGTGTTTGGTACCTGACAGCGGGAAAAAGACACAGCAGTTTTCAGTGAGCGTGTGCTAAATGCTGAAGAGGCCTTATGGCAAATCTGATCATCTGTTTTTTTCTGCTGTTTTCAAGGGCAAGAGAATCACTGGAGAGGTAACGAGGCAAACTTCATTAAAAAATCATGAGACAGGACTGCATGAGAGATGTAAAGGTTTTCTCAGGACTGCATAAAAAGAGGTGATATTTATCGTGGGTGGTAGGTGGGCACACATTTACAGTTACAACCAGTTCAGCCATGTTTTTAACTTTCCATTCTTACCACTTAGTGGCAGTAATGCACCTTTTAGTGAAACAGTGCGCCTAACACTTGAAGGATCCGTCTAAAGGATAATTACTGAGATGCTTCTGAAAGCTTTTTGCATAAGTTTGTGAATATTCGCTGGTGTGACAAAGCTGCGTTGGACTAACCTTTGTTATGTGCCTCCAGTTGTGATAGGGAATTAACAGCTACTTTGCATAGGGAGCAGTAGAGAAGCTTCTTGGCTTTCTCCTCCTCCGACTCCCCTGAAGAATGACTGGGCGCCGGGGACGGGGTGTCGGGGAGAGCAGGCGCTGCCGGATCCACGGCAGCAGCAGTGAAGGCTGCGGAGGGGGAGGGAGAGGACGGCAAAGGTGTGCTGACAGGAGGCAACAGGGGGCACTCAGAGTCCGCTGAGCTCAGTGTGGGTGTTGGGAGGCGGCTGGGGGTCAACAGTGGCTCTTTAGAGCTCGGACACGACTGAGGGTCGTCTGTAAACAGAACGGAACAAAGTTTTCTGGTCGGTAAACCGTGCAATTAACCCTCCAACCCTGATGATCATGAAGTGTGAAAACAATAACGTGTCTTTTCCAGCACTGTAACTGTGCTCGACCCTCTGTTCCCCCCGAGGTCAGACGCACTGCTGCGTGGGTCCATCTGGGCCTGTCAGCAGGTCTGGCCCGCCCAGTGTGAGCTGACACGTTGGCTTGATGAAGCTTGGTGACTTTTTTGTTTTCTGCTGTTATAGTTCAACCCGTCATTGAACTGTGCGATGGAATCATTCGTCAGACAGGATTTGCAGGGTTTGCAGAATTTAAGGACTAGCCTGGAGAGTTTGTGGATGGAGAAGCTGGTCTGGGACCGCTCCACTGGAAACTAATATTGATCTGCTGGATTGATTAAATTAGGGTGTGTCAAACAAACGGCGCGGGGGCCAAAACTGGCCCGCCATAGGGTCCAGTCTGGCCCAAGGGATGAATTTGAATGAATCAACTGCAATTTTTCTATAAAAGTAACTGCTATTCCTAATTTGTTAGTCACTAGGCGTTTTCGACTTCGTGCAGATCTGTGCAGATCTGACTTGACGTAATGCATGCTGGGTTGTTCATGCTCATAGACCTCGAATATGATTGGTTAAAATTAACTTGTTCAACCCAGCGTGCATCACGTCAAGTCAGATCAGCACAGATCTGCATGAAGTCTAACACACCTATTGTTTTAGTCGGAGTTACAGAAGTAACAACAACTCTGGGACCCGGAACTAAACAGTAGATGGCAGCAATGAGCCGAAATCGCGCTTATTATTCTTAAGAAATTTCAAGTTGTTCATAAAATGTTTGGAGAAAGGACGTCAGATTGGGCTGTGTGGCCCCCTAATGTAAAATGAGTTTGACACCCCTGGTTTAAATAATGGCTGACTCTAAGCAGTGATTGACAGAAGAGTAATGCACGGTTTATGCTTCTGCGTCAATTTGATGGCGCAGTTACGGCATCAGTCATGCCGTAACCTGACGTGCACCTCCCCAGAAATGTAACTACGACGCAGACCTCAAGAGCTGCGATTAGTCCGCTTGGGTGTTGCATGTTTCTGATTTAGTATTTCTGGCTGATTCTCCATCTCAGCAATTTTCAAATTGATTGTTTTGGAACAGTTAAAGATGGAACACATCGAGGAAAGGTTAACTGAGGAGGTTTGGAGATACAAACATTTTTATGGGCTAAATTTCAGCGAAAGTTTCAGTCGTCATTGTTGAAAGTGAAGCAGGAAGTAGAACCAAAAATTAACCTGACTGGCCAAAAAAGCACAGCGCCGACTAGTGTTTGAGTGACGTTATTACAGAATTTATACAGACTGACGAGTGCACAAGTATAAATGGCTCGCATCGGTGTAGGCTACATGCCTAAGTTACGGCGCCTTGTGACGTATTTACAGGTCATCTGAGGTATTTTTTTCTCTGTTTAGGCTGAAACCCGGCCCAAAATTAAATCCAGACGGTTTGTTACCAGACACATATTCTGATTGGATTTGTCTACGCCGGGCTACATCATAACAACATCCCATCAGTTCACACAGAATCCAATGCCATTTTGTTGACAGATTTTAACAGACGCTCACCCTGCTTGTGATGATTAGGATCAGGCTCAGGGCTGGACAGCAAGGGGGTCGATGGGGAGGGCGACGCCGGAGGGGGAGGTTGCTGCTGCTGCTTGTCACCATCTTGGAGACGCGTTGTCTTGGACGTCTCGATCCCCTTCACTCTTCGAGCGTGTCGGTTCCCCTTATAGTGGGCCTCTGCCTGGCTCTGGCAAAAGAACGAGACATGTGAGAGATAAACTACACGGACTCCTGCAAACTCCACCTGTGCTGAAGCTCTATAGTGACCATCAGTTAAAGACGGTGATTGTTGATTGACCCGTGAACACATATCCTTGCTTAAATAAATGTTTAACTAAACATTAACATTTTTTTAAACGGTGCGTTCAAGCAAAAGGCTAATGAGGTTATATGGTTTGAGAGGGTGATGTGCTGATGAGGCTGTCAGGGAAGATTAGCCTCCAGGAATATTCTTGTCTTCCTTTCTCCACTGGTGTAATCACTGCACTGACCTGCAGAGCTGTTGATGATTATTGAGCGGTGGGATAATCTAAGTTGGGCTGAAGGGCCCGCGGGGGCCGGTGACAGCTGACTGTCAGCTACTGAGAGAAAAGTTTGTGTCCGTGAGTCTGCACCTAAGAGGATCTGTGCCAAACTTTGTTATAATTTAGATATATATTTTTTCATTTAACCAAACTCCATTTTAAATTTATTTAGTAACGGTTAGTAGCCATTCAATGAATTTAACTCTTGTTAGTACCTTGTTAGAGTCTGACATTCCCCCCCTGGATTCAGATTGCCTACCTACTGTATGGACAAGGGATTCCCAGTAAACAATGCATGGATTTATTTCCATTCGTTCTATTTTTAATTTCTCACTGATAAGACTAGTGTCACCGTTCACTCTGTTTTTCTATAACGTGCCTCGGCTCAGCCTTAGAAACAGGTGGAGGGAGCTCGGAGCAGAGCTGCTGCTCTCCTTGGAACCTCACCTTGGAGGTTTTGCTGGGCAAGGCCGATTGCAAGGACTGGGATCTTGTTTTCCGTTCGGCTGTTCCCTTCAGGGGTCGCCGCAGCGAATGATCTGCTTCCGTCTCACCCTAAACCTCCTCTTTGGTCTCCCTGTAGACCTCCTCCTGCCTGGCAGCTCTAACCTCAGCATCCTTCCACTGGTATATTCACTCTCTCTCCTCTGAACATGTCCAAATCATGTCAGCCTCTCCTCTCTAACTTCATCATCTCAGCTGTCCCTCTAATGTGCTCATTCCTTGTCCTATCCATCCTGGTCACGCCCAGAGACAACCTCAACATCTTCCTCCTCCGAAGCCTCTAAAACCGTACGACATCGCCGCTCTCACCACTGTCCTGTAATCTTTTCCTTTCATCCTCGCTGCTACTCTTTTATCACACCACACACCTTTCTCCACTCATTCCGTATACCCAGAATTTATTGGAGAGATAAAACATCTGGCCAGGGGAGGTTCATGTTTGGAATGATTGTTGCCACGGCGACCTGACAGATGCAGTTTCTACGATAGCTTACATGTGGCAATGCGCTTAAGTTTAGGAGGAGATATTTATAATGCCAACCCAACTCTTGGTCCAGATGCGTTTAGATTTATAGGTGGTTTAGGCGTCTGCGCCAATTTGACGCTGTAACTACGGCGACAGTGCAGAGAATACCCAGACCCTAACGCCGTAACCTGACGTGCACCTCCCCTGAAATGTGACTACGTGCCCGCTGCAACGTAGACCGCAAGAGCTGCGATTGGTCCGCTGGGTAGTGGCGTGTTTCTGCTTTAGTATTTCTGGCTGCTTCTCCATCTCAGCAATCTTCAAATTGATTGTTTTGGATCAATAAAGACTGAACACATTGAGGAAAGGTTAAGGTTTGGAGACGCAGACATTTGTATGACTCGTCTACGGTGAAATTTTCAGTCGGCATTGTTGAACGTGGAGCAGGAAGTAGAAATGAGCTAGCGTTCGGGTGGCGTTTTTACAGAACGAGCCTCCTGCGACTCCTGCAGTTGTTCCTCTACAGTTTCGCTCCACTGCCCTGGCATTTAACACCGGCACTGGACGTGAACCATGAGGTCCTATATGAAAATACTTACAGGGCTGGGTAAATGAGTGATACCCTCCAAGTCCAGATATAAATGTGCGTGTCATCATCAAATGAAATCAAAGAAAAGACTGAGGTGTTAGCTCACAAATATAGCTCCTCGTGAAAAGAGTGATACAAGACCATGTGAGTGATTGTTCGTGCATGTGTATGAACAAGCAAACATTATCCGGAATTAGATTAGATATGTTTCATTATGTGGCTGAGGGACCTACACAAGGCGTGTGGTAGGTTACATGTTGGGGCGACTGGGACGTGTCCAGGATGCCTTTCTAAGCCTGGGGTATTAGCTGCCAATGATAGTTACCCATATAGCCCTCATCCTGATTGGTGATGACAGAAAGGCAGATATAGCTCTGCCTGTGTAACTCTACTCCTCTGGCTGCTGCTCCCCAAAGCCCTGCAATTAGACAAGGAGATGAAGGCCTACAAGTCGACAAACAAATGACAGCAGAGAGCTCAGGAGGGAGAAATACCCAAATGCTCTTTCCCCTTGTTGCAATCCAGACTTCGTGCTGCCCCAGATGTTTTAATTTCCGATTGAGCTTTTATACTTTCACTGTCCTAATGACCTTCGACGTTAGGTCTTAAGAAATCGATGAAGGTCCGCCATCAGTTCGAGCATAAAAAAGCTCGACAGGATCAGAGGTCGCAGTCCCGATCGATTGAGGTCGTCCGGACGTTGGAGCAGAGAGGAAAGGAAAATAGTCTTAAATAAAAAGGGATAAAATATGAATTATGTGGGTGAAACGGACTGGGAGAAGCAGAACGGTAGAGTCTAGAGACGGATGACTGAAAAGCCAAAGCGGGACTGCGAATGGCGCCAAAGTCCTTTTTCTCTCCAAGCCGGATGTGCTTTGATGTTTTATCTGTAGAGCGACATGGGCACAGAAAGCAGATAGTGCTGGCGTTGCAGCCGAATCTTCTGTACTGGGGACAGACAGCGGCGACAGGGAAGGGAAGGGAAGGGGGGAGGAAGGGGCGGCCAAGAGGGGAGAAGCAGTGTAGAGTATACCCCGCGGAGAGAAGACATACTGACGAGGAAAAAGTTAGACGGGAGATAGTAATGAAACGTGATTTTTGCATTTGCTCGAGGAGAACGAGAAGAGAGAGAGAGAAAGAGAGAGAAGTGTCCAGCGTGGTACAGCAGTGGTGACGACGGCTAATGCAGCATGGTGTGACGTCAACCTTGCAGCAGAGCCGAGCCGAGCACTGGCAGGCTAATCTGTCCTCTGTGGCCTGAAATGAATTGCAGCGTTATAATTACAACATGCGGGACTAGCTGTGTAGCAGCAGTCAGAAAGCACCTGCTTCTCGATGACCACTATCAACCAATCCGCCAGTTTCGCTTTATATTCGACAGCTCCCATTAAACAACAGCCTCCCTCGGGCGGGAGCACGGAAGAAAAATATTGGTATTAATGCGCGTTAATGTCTCACGACCCCGAATGTGGGCTGATGAAGAATAAAGAGTCTGCCTTTGACCTGCAGCACAGCCCAGACCGCATGACTAAGCCAAGCGCTGTACTGTAAGCAGAGTATTCCTTCATTATTAAAGAATGTCCACCGTGCTTTAAGCTCCCAGTCTCTCAGGTTACGGGGGGAAGTGCTGTAGAGCTGCAGAGGAGCAGATGCACAGCGCGTAAAGTAAAACAGCAGGCCGGACAGAACAGGTGGCTCCGTCTTAGACGTCCCACCGGATAACACAGACGTGACATGAACACACACGCATAGATGCCAGCGCCAGCGTTTTCAAACACTGACAATTGAGTGAACTCGCAGGTGTAAATATGCTGAAGCACATACAAGCGTCCCCCCGCTCATGTGTTCGCCGTGCTCGTGCAGATCATGTGAGAACATGCAGGTCTGAGCGGGGGGGGGGGTGTATAATTAAGTGGCCCCTCACAGAGAGAGGGGAGGGCAGCGTTACACGAGTTTCAGATGACTGACCTCCCTCCCTGTGTCCTTTACACACCACTGCATTTAGTACAAGCATTTAGCACTTCATCACGGGAATGCAATTATATTTTTAGTCAGACGTGTATATCAGGCTTTTGTTTGATATCTTCTCTGGTTTGGGTAAGAGGTTACAGCGCCAGGAAATTTTACATTCATAAAAGCCTTCTCAGTTCGTACGAATCACTCAATAATTTATATTTTGTTTTAGATTATCTCCCATATACTCTATGAAGTAAGTAGATAAAGTCACAGTCTTACTATATATCCACATACACACACATGCTGTTAGAAGGTCTAGTGCCAGACTCATAACATGTCAATCATGTCACCCAGTAGCTCGCGTTCGAATGCCTGCATTACGAGTTATTTGCTTTTCGACTTCAGTTAACACTGCGCTCAAACCGTTCCTCTAAAGTTTCACCACTCGTGGCCTCTTTCATTTCAGCCCCCCGGCCTTATGTCGGCCCAGCGCCGCCTGTCAAGAGTGAAACGCAGAAAATGCGCCTGATCAGCGTCGAGGTAGCTTTAAGGACATGCTGTGGTTCACACGTCTCACGGCCGTCCATTAAAGCCTCACCACACTCAACTTAAAATCTCGTTCAGTCATAACACAACTTTGATGCTACAGTGTGAAATTACACAGAGAAATCCCCTTCTCTTCCTGGACAAGCTACGACGGGAGATGTGAAAGTGCAAACTACGTTTTCACCTGAGCGGCGCAGTCAATCACCATACTTACTGTATAAGTCCACACCGCTGCACATACTATGTGTGTGCAGAGTGCAGGTGCAGTGCCCCGGGTCACCAGGAAACATCAATACATGGTGCATGCATGCATACTTCCTTTAACCAACTAACCATTCAGTAAACCTCTTAGTTAGTCTGCACCCATGAAATTTTAAGTGCTTGCAGGGGAACTTAATTCGGTACCTCACTTAAGTAAAAGCAGGAATTCACATCAGGTTTTAAAGCGCTCATTAAAAGTAGAGAAATTGTATTTATTAGACATATACTGTGCTTTTCTCACACAACAAGAATGGAAGGATCAGGATTGAGTACACTAGACGGACGGAGAGATAGAGTTAGAGAAGCCATGTTGAGATGGTTTGGACATGATCAGAGGAAGGATAGTGAATATATTGGTGGAAGGATGCTGAGGTTAGAGCTGCCAGGCATGAGGTCCAGAGGAAGACCAAAGAGGAGGTTTATGGAAGGACATGAAGGCAGAGGATACAGAGGATAGGGCACAGCCGAAAGGAAAAGAAGAAGACTGTACTTAATCTTCCTTTAGGGATTGACGTGAAATACAAAAGTCACAGTTCGGAAACCTTTCCTGAGTTAAGCTGAGCTCAGACGGCAGGAGTTTTAAAATCGTACCCAACTTTGGATTCAGGTGGCTTCAGCCCCACCTCACACTAAAACACCAACCCTAACCCTAAGGCACACTGCATGATATTATTTAGGGAGCACTGCATGCACCGCCTCACTAGATGTAAACAGGACTGCGATGGAAAAACTTGCTGTGACTTTGCAAGAGAGAAAAACCCAAATCAGACGGCTAAACAAGCAGTTGTACACAACACTGTTGACAACTCCCTGTCCCGTTAGACCTGTGTGTGTCATATTCTGAAAGCACCGCCATAATGTGTTGGATGTGTTAGATTAAATCCCAAATATCAAATGTGTTCGAGGTGGCGGTTCGCGTCAGGTCTGCAAACGCATCGCGTTACCCGATGAACTTGAACGAACCTTGGCAACATGACCGACCGTTGAAAAGGGTGTAGCCTAAGCTTAGCGTTACAGAGTAGGATGTGTGACTTATGTTGGCCTTTTCTTAAGTTTTCCGAGCCAGAGATGCAGTTTGGTAATCCTGTTTGGTTGCTGTAGTGTAAACTGGGGTTGCAGTAGCTTGTTTATGAGCTTAATTCAAGCTTGATTACTGCAGCAGGACATTCAGATGTTTGCACTCTAAGCTAAGAGCTGTTTGTGATGTGGGTTCAGCACGTGATCAGTTAGTAGGTAATGTCTACAAAAAGCAAAACCCCTCATTTGAGTTTTTTTTTTTACAGTTTCATACCTCTGAGTTGAAGCGTATTTGACAGACGTTGCAGGAGATGATCGGCCTCTTTGTCTTCACCATAGGTGGGCCAAAGGTGTGCGTCATCACAGCCTTCTGGACAGGGTCCATCTGACGAGAGACAACCCAGAGGTCACATTAAAAAAAGCTTCAGCAACACAGGAGGAATTCAGAGGGCAGTGATTCTCGTAACTGCAGTGCACCAAAAGCTCTGTCGGAGAGAACGTGGGTGAGAGAGAAAGGTGTGGAAGGAAAAAGTGGAGGTGAATGACACACTGAAGGGGGAGACGAGTGAATTGAAGAGGGGGGCCGTGATTGATGTGGACAGGAAGGTGTGTGTTTTCTCAGCAGCAGCAGCTGGTGTGGCTGTCTGTGTGTCGGAGCTCTTGGGTGCCGTTCAAAGGCTTTAATTCGTGCTTCGGTTAGAGGGACCTAATTACAGGCTCCGTATCTCCAAGAATTTTATGTTGTTGCGTCCCTGCAAAACCTCTTTCTTTTCTTTTTTATATTATTTCACGATACAATAATTTCTCTGTGCAGCACTTATAAAGGGTGTTAAATCTATTTTAAAACAAGATTCAGTCTTCTGTCATTTCTGTAGGAACCCCCTGGCATTTTAAATGATTTTGCAGAAAACCAGGAAATAAAATCTCAAATATCTTTAATATTAAATGCCAGATTGGAAACGCTGTCATTTCCACATCAAGCAACAAATATACGCCATGTGGCACTCTCTTATGAAATGTTTACTGCCTCGTTTTTAGACACTCCAGTGGACTCGTGTGAGCTCTCCGACCCACTGGCAGGGCGCAGAAAACCACAGGGCTGGGTGTCGCCCTCATTAAGCAGCCAAAAGTACACTGCGGTTTTACTCAGCCTCTCATCTCCTGCTCAGACTGAATGCACACTGCCAAATGAGAGGCTGTTTACACCGGGAAGCACCAGGGGGGAAATGGTGTAATTGTTTTGAAAAACTTAACCTCTATCTGAATCTATTGTCGGAAATATTTTTAGACTTTAGCCTATTTTTCTTGTTCCTCCTGTGTCTAAATCACCACTCTGACTCCCTTCTTTTTTGTTTTGTGTCTTTCATCCAGATGCTTTTAACAACTTCGCAATTGTTTGTTTACATCTGCACATTTGTTTCTGTGTGTTCACCACGTCAGCCTCTCTCTAGTCGCCCTGCCTGAATCTTTTTGATGCTTAGACGTCTTTGCTGTCTCAAGGAACGCTACAGGAAATCTTGGACGGCGGGACAGCTCCTCTAAAGTGAAGTCAAAGCTAGTAGAGCTCCCCCTGGTGACTGGCTGGAGTATAAATCATAAGCTCCACCTCCTCCATGTTGGTGGATGGGACTTGGGCCAAATGAAAACACTGAAATACACGTTAAATATATTTTTTTCAAGGATGATTTCTGTAATTTTATGTAGTT
>JASGAT010346125.1:0-16076 GCA_030220025.1 Chelon auratus
ACTGTATTGAATTACACTTTATTTTTCATTGGACAGCATGTTTTTGTTATTTATTAATGTAGAAAAAGCGATAATTGTTTTGAATTACACTTTATTTTTCATTAAATGACATGTTTTAGCAGTTTATTAATGAAGTAAAGTTGATAATTGTCTTGAATTAATTTTATTTCAGCTGAGGAACATGCTTTAGCTGCTCATTAGTTGTGAAAACGTGACAACTGTATTGAATTACACTTTATTTTTTATTGGACAGCATAATGTAGAAAAAGTGATAATTGTTTTGAATTACACTTTATTTTTTCATTAAATGACATGTTTTAGCAGTTTATTAATGAAGTAAGGTTGACAATTGTCTTGAATTCACTTTATTTCAGCTGAGGAACGTGCTTTAGCTGCTCATTAGTTGTGAAAATTAGTTGTGACAATTGTATTGAATTACACTTTATTTTTATTGAACAACATGTTTTAGGAATTTATTCATCTAAAAATGCATAAATTAATTGACTTTATTTTATTGACCAGCATATGCCAGCTATTTACTCATGTAGAATAAGTGATGTCTGCACTGAATTCAACTTTATCCTAATTGGGCGACATTATGTGTGTTTTTACCATGTTTTCCATTTATTAATTGAATTTCACTTTATTTTTATTTAGGAGCGTTAGCTGCGTTAGCTGGTTATTAAGGTAAAAAAATGTATAACTGTACACAATCCAACTTTATTTTTATTGAACAACATGTTTTTGCTATTTGTCAATTCAGAAAAAGTGATGCTTGTATTAAGTAATGACAGAAGCTTGTACTGAATTCCACTTTATATATTTTTATAGAGAAATATTGTAGTATAACATATTGTAGTATATGTTTATCTGTTTGTTTGTTATTTTTTGTTGTGTTTAGGATCAACGTGGTTGTTATTTATAAATGTAGAAAGAATAATTTGTGTCTTAAGTTACTTAAATACTTTGTTTTTAAGTTATTTACCTGAAGATAATTGAGGGGAGGGGGAGCAGGCGGAGTACCCGACACCGTCCACCAGGGGGCGTCTGAACACTGGAAACTGTTTTTTGTTTTCGCAACATGTTTTATTCATGTAGAAGAAGAAGAGATCACTGAAGTCAATTCAGCTTTATTTTTAAAGTAAGAAAAAGAAAGTTTTGGGGCTTTCTTCTTTTTTTTTACATTTTTTAATTAATCAAGTAAATATTATGACTAGGTTAATTTTATGTGGTTATCACAGTGATAACAGTTGATAATTTGAATTTTATTTTACAAGTAGAAAAGGTTCTACATGTATTCTGCTTTATTTTTGCTGAGGATAATTTCTGTTACATATTTTAGCTGTTTATTCATGAAGGAAATGTTATAATTGTTCTTGACTATTATAAAGTATTTCAATATCAAAACTATGAGATTAAATGTTGTGTAGTTGAGCATACAAGTAAAGTCAGTGTGTTCTTTTTGTATTAATTTATTTATGAAACATATTGGAGAAGAGAAAAAGCAGTTAGAAAACGTAAATAAAAATGTTGTGTTCGTAAAACTAAAGTCACATTAGTTTAATACTTGGTGTATTAAGTATTTGCACAGTTTTTTGCCATACAGACACCGCGTAACGTCACATTTAAACTGAAATTAAGACGTTTTAATAATACAGTTAAACACACTCAGAGCCTAAACAACAATAACAAATGTAAAACTGTCAAAATAAACAGCACCTGTATGTGGACTGTATGTCTGGTAGACTGTGTCATTTATACTGCAGATATACCTCTACAATACCACAACTTATGTCAGTCTTTGTCTTGACTCACATCATTAAAGTAAATGTGCAGCGACCTAAACAATGTGCGGTTGTGTGGTAACTCCAGTGTAAAAGTACAGTTATATAAAAACTTTAAGAAGTCTGAATGCAAAAATAAGTAACTCAAGAATAATTCATATGAGTAGGTTTGTGTTAACACATTATTTGTGGCTCATATAACAAATATATATTTTTTACTCTTCTCTCATTGTAGCCAGTCCAGCTCGGCTCTATGACACTTAAAATAAAAATTCCTAAACCAGTTTGTGGTTGTATTAGTGTTATTTATAGATTGCGTGGGACGGTCTGTGTTCTTCTTCTACTGCAGCCGATCCAGTTCGACCCAGGCGACCGCCCTCTGCTGGCTGTTAATGGCGTTGCGCAAGGCTCCCAACAGCTCATCGGTGCAGCTCCAGGTGTTGGGCTCCACGGTGTAGTAGAGCAGCGGCAGCGTCTCCAGCTGCAGCTCCTCGACCTGGCACACCTCCTCCATCACAGTGTCCTCCCCACAACGCGGGAAGAACTTCCTGTTTTCGAAGTGAAGCGATTAGGAAATACCACCCTGCTTATCCAAAAACGTCAAAGAAAGGCAACTGTAGAATGTCTTGAAGACGTTTCATCCAAGAAGCATCTTCAAGAAACTCTCTCTTACTTCCTTTGACTTTTTTTTTTATAAACCATGACCTTGATGACTGAGAACCTTCACAGACATATCAAACTTCTTGCACTGACCTCAGCTTCTTGTGCTTTTTGTTCTTGGGGCGGATGTAAATGACGATGGGGTAAATCCCGTGCCTCAGTAAGCCCTCGACGCTGTGCAGCCCCAGCTCTAAGAGACAGTGCTTGTCCTGAGACGGAGACACAGATCAGGATCATGAGTGACAGTGGAGAGTTCTTGGAGGTTAAATTATAGTTACTCAGCAAAATGGGAAGGAACTTTGAGCCTGGCTTTGTTTACATGGACATATATTTCTTCTGCAGTTCTACTTTTACTTCTACTGTTTACGTGGATGTTAAATAAAATGATCTGATGAGATTAATGTGTTTACATCGGTCACTATCGAAACTTATCAACAAAGTTCTGGTTCTGTTGCTGTGGAGCTTTATATCTGCAGGATATGTAACTCTTAATTTAATCAACAGAAGACGACCAATGTGTCTCCAATGTTGCTGTCCACGTGAATTCCAGCTTGGTTCATCTTTTCAAACACTTCTTGTTTCAACAACAGGTTGTTTTTCTACCTCCATGTTTCTGTCCCTCATGGAAACACCTCCTTACGTGGAGCAGACGTGTTCAGAGAGAACGGATTTATTCCAACAACCAGAAAGAAACCAGGATGTCAAGAGTTTACACGGTTATTAAAGGTCTACACCACCATCTCTACATCTGATATTCCTTCAGTCTGTTCATGTGAATGTAAATGTGGCCGCTGATGTTTCACCTGGTTGATGACTTCCTGTATTGACTCCAGCCGTATACCCAGAGCCTGCTCTGGACTGTGGGAATCCAACAAGAATATTCTCTTGTCTTGTCTCTCCGACGCCTGGATGGGCTCTGAAACCACGAGAAGAGAGTTTCATCACGTGAAGGTCAAACGAAGACCTTTTGTTCATTTTGTTGTGTTCGGTGTGACTAAGACGAGGCGGGCTAAAACTAATACCTGATAATAAAAACTATGACGAAACGTGGACGAGACGAGACTAGAGTGTTTTTTTTTTTTTATATGATGAGATGTTATTTTAATATCAGACATTCATGACAGTCTTTTGATTGGATAAAGGGATGTTTGCCTATCTGATCTCAGACAGTAGGTGGAAGAATGCGACATCTGAAGGAGCATAACTCTGATATTTATGCTGCTCCATCTCTGTTCCCATAAAGTTGGGAGCATGAAGCATTCAGAGTTCCTTTCGCTGGAACTAAGGGGCCAAGCCCAGCTCCTGAAAAACAACCCCACACTATAATCCCCCCCTCCACCAAACTTCACATTTGGCACAGTGCAGTCAGACAAGTACCGTTCTCCTGGCAACCACCAAACCCAGATTCATCCATCAGATTGTCAGATGGAGAAGCGTGATTCATAACTCCAGAGAACACGTCTCCACTGCCGGAGGTGGCGTCCTTTACACCACTGCATCTGACGCTTTTCATTGCACTTGGTGATGCATGGCTTGGATGCAGCTGCTCGGCCGTGGAAACCCATTCCATGAAGCTCTCTACGCTGCTCTTGAGCTAATCTGAAGGACACATGAAGTTTGGAGGTCTGTAGCGATTGACTCTGCAGAAAGTTGGCGACCTCTGCGCACCACGAGCCTCAGCGTCATTTTATGTGGCCTGCTACTTCGTGGCTGAGTTGCTGTCGCTTCCACTTTGTTATAATACCACCGACTGCTGACTGTGGAATATTTAGTAGCGAGGTAATTTCATGACTGGACTTGTTGCACAAGTAGTTGTGGTTATCACAGTACCACGCTGGAATTCCCTGAGCTCCTGAGAGCGACACATTCTTCCACAAATGTTTGTAGAAGCAGTCTGCGCGTCTAGGTGCCTGTGGCCATGGAAGTTATTGAAACACCTGAATTCAATTATGTGGATGAAATTAACACTTTTGTGCACATACCTGGTGGGCAGGTGTTGAACTTCAGACCAGACTCCGCTGGCTGCAGCAGCCTCTCTATCAGACCACGGGACAGCAGGGACGGGGAGAAGATGACCGGACGCTTTGTCTGGACCTGCACCGGATGCACCAAACTGTACGGGATCAAGTGCTCCTCGTGACCTGAGGGAAGGGGGGGGGNCATATTAATGTAAAGTGAACACACGCAGAAAACAGAATTATTTATAATTTATCACAGAAATACGCTGTTGGCTTGAACGTACGTTTGCTGAGGGTGTAAAGGACCTGCTGGGTCGAACCAGCCCCACGACAGCTGGGGTCGACTGCCTTGACCAATCGCACGCTGCCTGAGGATTTCTTTGGAAACTACAGGATAAGATCAACATTAAAGGAGTTTTCTAATAGTTTGAGTGAAGTTGTGCGTGCTGTTCGTGTAAACGTGAGCAGACGTACCACCTTCTTCTTGAAGTCTTTCTGCTCCAGGGCCATTTTTCGTAATCGTATCAGTAACAGCTGCTGTGCCCTGAGAGGAATGTTGATTTAATCCAAGTTAATGGCTGTTCATGATTAAACGATAACCACTTAGATGCTGTGATTGAAAGCACATGATAACCTGTTGTAGTTGGGCATGGTTCCTGTCTGCAGGGGCTTGGCCGTGCTCCTCTCCACCAGGGCGCAGCGCCAGTGGTACTTCCCGTCGTGCCTCGTGTCTGTGACGTGTATGATGTCGTCACATGACACGGCCAGCGTTGGCGGGTCGCCGCGAGGCTCCATGTTGAGATTGACACGCACGTAGAAGGAGTCTGCGCCCGTAAAAGTAGGCGATGAAATCTGGGAGCACAGCTTTGAGTATGCTGAGGACAGAGGGGGATCGGTATTAGACCCAAACACACTGATATTTTATTTCAAATTTTTCAACTCTCTTGAGACATAGACTGTAGAAAAAATTAATGACATGTCTCCACTTCCTCCCATTGGTCAAAGTGAGACTAGTCCAGGGATACGGGTAGCACCATCTTGCAAGTTGTATATAAATATGGACAACCTGTCCCCACTTCCTTGCATTGGCCAAACTGACGCTATTTTCTCGGGGACACGGGCAGCGCCATCTTGCGAGTTTGGAGTCAGTACGGTCCGAGAGTGGAGCCACGCGGAGCTGCGATATCGACCACACCATCCTCCAGACGCACTTTAATTAATATTACGCTCTGCTCTACCTTCACCAGCTACAAGGAAATGTTGGAATACAACTGGTAGTCGTCATTATGTCACATCCTGTTTCTATAGCATCAAATAACTAAAAATAAACAAAAAAAAAAAACCAGAAAACCCAGAAAGTTTACACTTGAATATGCATCAATATTACATTAACTGCCTAAAATGACAGAAGCCATCCTTGAAATAAAAAAGATTTGACGTGTATTTTAGTGTTTTAGTTTGGCACAAGTTCCATCCACTAACATGGAGGGGGCGGAGCTCCCGACCTATACTGCAGCCAGCCACCAGGGGGAGCTATACTTGCTTTAGCTTCACTTTAGAGGAGCAGTTCTATCGTCCATCTTTGCACAGTCTACGGTTGCGATCCAGAGTCTTAGAGTTGAGCCACGTTATCGATAATCTTAAAGTTTAAATATTTTTGTTTCTAGTGGGCCCCATCATTGAATGGTTGTCAATGACAACTGTCGATCATCATGACGTCATATCCTAGACGTATTTATCGCATCAAACAACTTAAACTAAACTTCGCTTGAACATACACTAGCATTATATTAGCTGCATAAAAGGACAAACACATGGCCCAAGTCCCATCCACTAACATGGAGGGGGTGGAGCTTATATGACCTATACTGAAGCTGGCCACAAGGGGGAGCTCCACATGTTTTGGCTTCACTTTAAAGGAGCTGTCATGGCGTCCATTTCTTTTTACAGTCTATGCTCTGAGGTAACTCTCACCCTCTAGGTTGCTCTGGTGTTTGAGCATCGAAGGCTCGGTCCACCATTGAAGAGAAAAGTGGGCGACCTCCGCGGTGCACTGAGCCAGCAGCACACTTCCCCCACCAAACAGGACCCGCTCCAGCTAAACAACACAAAGACAACACACAGTGTTTTTGTTTCAAGGCTGCGTGAAGACGCTTATTCTCTTTACGAATTCACCAGACAGACACTACACACCTCCAGCAGCTCACTGCCCTCCTTCAGTCCACATTGCTCGGCCGGAGAACCCGGTCTCACGTGGCTGACAAAGATCCCCGACCGGTTCCCTCCGACAATCGTGATATCGTCCGCTAGACTGGCTCTTCCGTGCCTTGGTGAAGTGGGGGGGCTCGAAGACGGGGAGCGGAGGGGGTTCCTGAGAGATGGGAAGAAGCACCGTTATGTGATGGTTGTTCATTATTAATACCCAGGATGCATTGAAGACACATTAGAGAGAATGCACATAACGAAGGAGAAGAAGAAGAAGAAGAAGCTGTTTCCAGCAACGTGACTTTGGATCAATATTCAGATGTAATTTTAGACTTTCCGACACAAGGTATCTGGTCTGAATTCATTTTTAATGTTCAGTTATTGTATTATTCTTGTAAATATTGTGTTTATAGATTCTTTTTTTCATATTTTCTTTTTAGTTAATTATTTTTGGGTTTTTCTCGTTATATATTATGTGTGTTATGCTGAGTGTACACTGAAAATTCCCTATCTATCCACCCATCCATCCAACTGTCCATCCATCCATCATCCATCCGTCCATCCATCATCTATCCATCCATCCATCTGTCCATCCATCCATCCATCTGTCCGTCCATCCATCATCTATCCATCCATCCATCTATCCATCCATCCATCCATCCATCCATTGTCCGTCCATCATCTATCTCTCTATCCATCCATCCATCATCCATCCATCCATCCATCCATCCATCCATCCGTCCATCCATCTGTCCATCATCCATCCATCCATCCATCCAACTGTCCATCCATCCATCCATCATCTATCTCTCTATCCATCCATCCATCCATCTGTCCATCCATCCATCCATCCATCCATCCGTCCATCCATCTGTCCATCATCCATCCATCCATCCATCCAACTGTCCATCCATCCATCCATCATCTATCTATCCATCCATCCATCCATCCATTGTCCGTCCATCATCTATCTCTCTATCCATCCATCCATCCATCATCCATCCACCCATTCATCTGTCCATCCATCCATCCATCCATCCATCTGTCCATCCATCCATCCATCCATCCATCCATCATCTATCATCCATCTGTCCATCCATCCATCCGTCCATCATCTATCTATCCATCCATCCATCCATCCATAACAGTAGTTCCATTTCTGGTTTTAAAACCAGGCTTATGCAGCACTTTTCATTATTGCCATCTGTCTCCTCGTATGTGTCCTGCATTCAGCTCATTAACCTTTGTGCAAAATTATTACGTTTTTTTTTTATTATTATTATTATCATCAGGTGTCAAAACTGCAAGGCTGTACCTGGGAGCACCGGGGCTGGGGTGTTCTGAGGAGACGGCGGGCAGGTTGACCAGGTCAGGGGGGAACAGGTGAGAGTGTAACGAGGTGCAGGAGTCCCACAGAGAAGGTTCACTCGGCTCACCTGAAAACACCACAGAGACTTCAATATGTGCAGCAAGCGAATAACGACCAGAACGAAAGATCAGGGCTAAACGTACCTGTGATGTTGTCATTTTCATCACTGCCCCACGAGTCCAAGTCAAACCTTCGCAGAGAAGGAGAAAGAAGTCGTTAACGGAAATGAAACAAAGGCAGGAAAAGCTGAAGAGTGCCATGTCAAACTCACTCTGTGGTAAATCGCCGGTTGATGGAGTTCATGCACGGAGGAAAGGGGAACGTGGAGAGGCGGTTTATTTCCTTTTCAGTGTTTTCTGTCTGAGGATGCAGAGGTAAACGTAAAGAAGCCGATTCCTTTTCTCTTTCATTCACGTGTCAGCGAGCGGCGCTTTGATACTCACCGACAGCAAGAGATTCTCCTCCGAGTTGGAACGAGAATCTGTGAAGAGGCAGAGAGGGAAAATTTAAACTACTAAGAAAACTGCTGCACGAAACTCTGAAGAAGCGTTTTTGGTAACGGTGAAGTCGACTCACCCTCTGAGTTTTCATTGCCTTGGCCTCTAGAGGACGTCTGTGACAGAGAGAAAGCTACATCATGATCCAGCAGCTAACGAGAGGTTTGGTTCAGGTTCTGACACGCTAAGAATGTATTACACCATCTCAAACCATAAAATAATTCCTACTTTCCCTCTCTAAGAAAACATGTTTGTTCAGCAACATCAACCAAAGAAATATTTATATACACCGATCAGGCATAACATTATGACCATCTTCCTAATATTGTGTAGGTCTCCCTTGTGCTTCTAAAACAGTTGTGACTCCTCAGAGAATGGACATGGGCCTTCTGAGGGTGTCCTGTGGTGTCTGACAACGCAATGTTGTTAGTGGGGGGCCTTTGAGGGGAGGGGGCTCTGTGGATCAGTTTGGGATCTAGTGAATTTGGAGGCCAGGTCAACACCTTGTGCTGTTCTTCATGTTGTTTTGAGTTGTTCCTGAAGTGTTTTTGTGGCTGCATCCTGCTGGGGATGGCTGCTGCCATCAAGGAGTGTCATTGCTATGGGGTGGGGGTGCCTGGTCTGGTCTAGGTGGGTGCTACATGTCTAAGTAACATCCACACCAATGAATGCCAGGTCCAGAAGTTTCCCAGCAGAACACTGAATTGTCACAAGGCGGTCAACGTTATTCACTTCTCCTGTAAGTTGTCATAATGTTATGGCTGATCGGTGTAGTTTAAAGTACGACGTGATTCCCACTCGTTTTGATTTCTTTGTTTCTGTTACTGGAGATGAAACACCACTGACTTTTCTCAGGACCAGGTGGGTGCTGCTGTTGGACGGGGGGCTCATGTCCAGGTCCAGGGAACAGCAGGGCCCGAAGCACTGCTCCTCGCTCCACAGAGACAGGTGGGACTGTGGAGAAGACACCGGGGATTATTATATCAAATGCTCCGTGAGGGACGGTTGCTCCTAACTTTATTATTTATTTATTTTTTTTGCTTACACAGTGCAGACAGGGGCTGCTCTGCTCCATCTGCACCCGGCACCGCTCCCTCTCTCTCTCCAGCTCCCTCTGCTGCTGCTCCATGTTGGCCTGCAGCTCGGCGATGCGCTTACGCAGGCGGTTCTTGTCCAGGAGACAGTCGGTGTACTCCAGCTGCAGGCTGTCCCGACTGCGCAGAGCCTGGTTAGAAACACAAAGCAGACTGAGTCAGTTGGTTGGGTGGGTGATTGGTTTTACACATGTGAGTCCAGACTGACCTGGTCTCGCTCTTTTTCCATTTCCATGATTTGGTTGAAATAGGACACGCTCCTCTTCTGCTCGGTCTCCCAGTCCAGCTGGAGAGTCCTCACCTTCAGCTGCAGCTGCTCGCACTGCGACTCCAACTGCACAGACAGTGTTCAGACCACCGGTTCAGTTTTATTTATATTGCACCAATAACAATCAAATATGTCCCGTGATGCTTTGCAGAACCCCAGAGACTGACCCCCTCTCCCCCGCCCCAGAGAAAGCACTGAGCAGCTCATATGGGCGGAGGAAGTAGCTTGAGGCCGGGCTTATCACCTTGTCCCGGTGCTCCTCGGTGCTCTGTAGCTCCCCCTGGAGTCTGGTGATGATATCGCAGAGCTCCTGCCTCTGCTCTGCAGCCTCCCTGCGGTCCTGCTGCAGGATGTCCATCAGCGCCTGGCACGAACACAACATTTACACATCATCATCAAACACAAACCCCCCCGCAAAAAAAAAAAAAATATGGATCTGAATTTTCTGGTGAATGATTTAAAACGTACGATGACTCCAGTGGTGGGAACTGGTCTTTTCTTTTGAGGTCCCATATTGTCGGTTTTCTGAACCTCGATACGCTGAGTCGGCTTTACCGGTAAAGCCGGGGGAGAGCCGTTCACTCCATTAGAGCCATTAGAGTGTGAATGGTTTGTTTTGTTCTCAGTACCAGTCGTTTGGTTCTCCGCCTCCGTCAGCCTGGACTTAAGCTCCTCCACCTGTATGAAGAAAAAACATCACGATCCCAGGAACTTTAATGATAGTAATGATCCTCGTACAGGTTAGTATTTCCAGGTATATGTTGTTGTGATTCGTGTTTCGGTCTACGTGTCGAGGCTCGAGGCTGATAACATCTATACCCAGGTGTCTCTTGTATTGCAGCTGCGTGCCAGCCGAAGCAGTTTCAGTTGAATAGCCCCGGGCGCAACTATTCGCTGCCTTTTCATACCGTCAGGCAAAAAAACATTCCTTTCTATTTTCCCATCCCACCGCTTACAAAACAGGCCTTTGTTTCTAAAAATCTCACACGAAAAAAAAAGTATCTTAAGCAACGTTTCCACTCTAGGAACTTTCCCCGGGGATGAGTAGCCTTTGAAGGCACTTAGCGAGTCTCAGAGGAAAACAATTCCGCTTGCCAAAAACAACATTTCAGTTCTTTATAGGAGCTTTGAGGGTAGGGCTCGTAGGCCGGGCTCGTTTAAGCCGCTTTAAATAGTCTTTTCTTACGACTGCTCATTGATCTTCCACCGGTGAAGCTAAGGCCCTCTTTTTGAAATGTTCTCCATGCTTTCTTTTGTTGCAGTGGTGCCATCCTTTTATATGATGTTATCACTGTTGAATGAATTACTGGCACACACTAGATCAGAGTGGAGCAGATCAAATTTCACTCCCCTCTTAGCGGGTCTTAAACCGAAAGCTGCAAAGGTCATCAAAGGTCTGGAGGAACCTAGCTCTAGGTGGTTAGCACTGATGCCTCACAGCAAGAAGGTTCTGGGTTCTAATCCATCTCCAGCTTCCTCCCACCATCCAAAGACATGCTCCTTGGGTTCATTGGTGTTTCTAAATCGGCCGTAAGTGTGGTTGTCTGTCTCATAACCCTGCGATAAACTGGCTCAATGACAGTTGGGATAGGCTCCAGCCTTCCTCCGACCCTCCAGGAGACAAGCGGCTACAGATAATTTCTATCTCACTGTCTACAGCGGCACTTCAAAATCAAAACAGAAACTCTTATTGAGTTATATTTACCGTGACCCTGTTTGGTTTTCCTTGCTTTTCCTGTCCTCCTCCACTTCCTGCCTGTGTTTTCCCTATGATCATTTGTTTGGCTTCTCGTCAACTCTTCAGCCCACATGTCTTTATATATAGCGCTCACTTTCCCTTCATCAAGTCGTCTGCTTGACATGCTTCCAACTTCCATGACTTCCCTGCAGCGCCTTTTGTTCCTGATTTTTCTGGGCTTCATTAAAGTCCAGTTTGTTTCCTTCCTCTGGCTTCCCCTTGCGTCTGCATTTATGTCACCACAGAAAGCAAATCAAGCTCGAGGGGATCAACATAACCGGTCTACGTACCTGCCCCAGCAGTTCCCTCTCTCGCGCCGAGGCTTTGCTTTGCTCCTCCAAGGCCTTGGAGTACTTCACGGCCTGCTCCAGGTGTCTGTCCTTGAGCTTCCCCAGCTCCCGACTCGCCGTCTCGCAGTCCTGACGCAACCTTGAGACCACGAACCGATCACACATCATTTTCGTGCATCAACAGGTGAAACTTAGGAAAGAGGCACTTAAAAACTGAACCGAGCCAACCTTTCCAGCTGCAGCCTGTCATGACGTAACTCCTGAGCTTTGTGTTCGGCGCGGCTGCGTTCGTCCTCCGCCATCCGACAGCGCTGGGACAGGCGCCGCTCGCACATCCGGCTGTTTCGAAGCTGCTCCCTCAGTTTACGCACCTCCAGCAGCAGAAACTGAGTCAAGCCCTCCGGACCTTCCTCATCTGGGGAAGACACACGGGTAGAGTTTTTATTACCATGGGGGCGACTAAACAATCTGTGCATGCTGTAAACTCACTGACATACAAGTTTACGTGTTGTCAGGGGGAATAACACACCAACATGGATTCATGTGAATGGGATCAGATGTTTGCCTTTAGACGATAAGAGCCTTTTTAGAAATCTTAAAGTTGGCCCATATCTCAGGTCTGTTCGTTGTTGGCTATGAGAAAATACAAATCTTTCCAGAGTCTGAACTTCTAATCTTTAAATGTGTTTACTATGTGGCATTAAGGAATGCTTTTACACACAACTCTAACCTGGAGTGTTTTGGGTGATTTAACCAAAACCTGAACTCAATTTATAACCTGGAAGTCAGTCCAAAGTTCCCCTCGCCTACAAGATGTTTGTGTGGGGAAAAGTTGGTCTGGAGTCTCTACGCTGGGAACTGGACGACATGTCTCAGCTCCCTCACATTGGTCAAACTGACGCCAGTATCTCGGGGATATGGGCGCTGTCATCTTGTGATTGGTTGCCGCAATGGCAACTGTCAATCACCATGATGTCAAGTCCCGTTTTTATAAAAATTAACTCTTGAACATACATCAGCCGTATATTAAAGGGGAACTACCGTTTTTTTACAAGCTGGACCTTATTTCTGGCATGAAATACAATTGTTTACTCACCCATATAACTTTGGTGTCATTTGAAGTCATTTGGAAGATATTTAGATCTGCGTATATCCATACAGTGGGAGTGAATGGGGCACCGAAACGCAGCCTCTAAATAACAAATTATCTGCCGCGAAACTCATTCATTTCACCAATATTTTGTTATGATGCGCTAGTGCTATTCCCTGTTGAGTCCGGAGTTACCTGTTATCATCATCCGGGGTCTGTAGGGTCTGACCTGGATGATGTCATCTCTGAGCGCCATGCAGACTCGCGACGGTCGGCCAATTTACCTGTAATTTGCTACTGCTAGTTTTTTGCAACATGGGTGAATATTTTTTCCGATTCTGAGATTGTGGGCGACGACTTTGTTTATGATTGATGTCCTTACCATTTTGAGCCAGAGTATACGGATGAGGAGCTCGTTGAAAGGAGGATGAGGAGGCAAACAGAGGAATAGCTGGCCAAAGAACAACAAACCGCTACACTTCCGCGAACAGATAACAGGTAACAGATAATTCAGGACTAAACGGGGAATAGCACTAGCGTACGATAACAAAATATTGGTGAAATGAACAAGCTTTGCGGTAGATAATGCGTTATTTAGAGACTGCGTTTCGGTGCCCCAGTCACTCCCACTATATGGATATACGCAGCGCTCCACTGGATCTAAACATCGTCCAAATAACACCAAATGACACCAAAGTTATATGAGTAAACGGTTGTATTTTATGCCAGGAATAAGGTCCAGGTTGTAAAAAACGGCAATTCCCCTTTAACTACTTAAAATAAAAATTATTTGACGTATTCTTTAATGTTTTTAGTTTGACCCAAGTCCCACACACTAACATGGAAGGGGGAACCTTGTGTTGCCAGGCTCATATTCTGACAATAACTCAGTCTGGATACTTAAATCTGCATCCCTACCATCCCTCTTTCTACCCAGATGTAAGAATAACTCTTTTCTTGCCCAGTATGAGGGAGCATCGTTGCGTGGGCTGCTCTCCTGTCAGCTGCGTGTACTGCTCCGGGTGGTAAAACTCCAGCGATTCCATAAAGGCCTGAAGACCTCGCTGGCCTTGACCACGCAAAATGTCCAGCAATCGACCTGAAAGGAGGAAAACAAAACGTTGGTACTGTAAAAAAAACAGCTGAGGCTGCTCGGCCACAAAAATGCCACGTCTTTGATGTGTCACTATGCCTGTAATTACATCCTGTAGGTATTTCAAACATGAACGCCTGAGCCGACTCTCTAGCAATGAAACATGTGCACTCAGTGTCGGATCAGGTGCTCTGCTTCATCCCATGAACAACTATTTCAACATCTACCCTTCGTCTTTATCACCGTTCACTCCTCATTCTTTCCTAACCGTCTGCCTTTTACTTGGACATGTCTTTTATCTCTACTCTCTCCTCGCTTGTTTCTCCCACAGCAATATTTATCTTTATGACCTGTTCCTCGCTCACGCAGTCATTCGCAGTTCTTGTTGGCAGCTTTACAAAACACAGAACAATGCTTTACTAAGTGCATTTTTTAAAGGTTGTAGATTGGTTTCATTCAAATTTTACATTGTCATATTAGAGTTCTTTTCCAAATGAAAGTGAATGTGTTTTCTTGAATTTGTTGCTCACTTAACACCACTTCAAGGGATGGTGCAGCATTTTTCTTTGACTTCTGGGTGTTTCATTGCAATTAGCATTGAGGATAATGGCTCCCGTGAACGAGATATCTCAAGAACACCATGATGGAAATCCACCAAATTTGGCACAACCATTCATTTGGACTCAAAGATGAACCAATTAAAATTTGGTCTCCAAGGGTCAAAGGTCAAGGTCACCATGGCCTTGCAAAACACATCCTTTTTGGCAGCAATTTGACGTGTGAATGCAAAATCCCAGGACAAGATGGAAGGGTTTCCTTTAAATTTGGCACAAAAGTTCATTTGGATTCAAGGATGAACTGGTTGGAATTTGGTGTCCAAAGTTCAAAGGTCAAGGTCACTGCAACCTTTACAAAAAAAAACAAAACAAAAAAAAAAACGTTTTTGGCCATAAATAAATTAAACGTATTTTCTCACATTTCACATTGGCTCCATCGGTTACAGCTTGTTTTGTGGATATGAATGTTTTTAAATGTATGGAATGACCTCCTCTTTAGGTCTCTCCTTCTTCTCCTTAAATACAAATGATCTATTGCTATTTATGCCACCCTGAATAAAAAATGATAAACCGTTATTTTAGTGTTTGACGTGAGGTTGCGTCTTCCTCTCACCGGCCTTGCTGATTCGGAGGGGATACTGCGTCGAGGTGAGCACCTCGTCTTCGTCCTGCTCGTCGATGACCTTGCACTGGCGCAGGTACGGGGTGAGCTTGGCCGGGTTCAGGATGCGTGTGAGCTTGTGTCGCACTCCCTCCACACGGTCCCATAGCTCCTCGCAGCGCTCCTCCGACCACGGGGCAGCGGGCCGCACCTCCTCTGAGCCCATGTCGTCCTCCTCCACCCAAACCGTAACACCTGCAAGAGACCAGAAACATTTTACTTCAGATTCACTTTGTTTGAATCTGTACAGCGTGATCATGATATCACTACAATGCCTTGATGGATTTTCTCCAAATTTGACACAAAAGTTCATTTGGACTCGAAGATAAACTGATTAGAATTTCGTGTCTAAAGGTCAAAGGTCATGGTCGCTGAGACCTTATAAACACATTTTTAGAAATAATCTAACTTGTGAACGCAAAATTGCAACAAAAGGTGGAACGACTGTCTTTGAATTTGGCATGAAAGTTCATTTGGATTCAAGGACGACCTGATTAAAATTTGGCGTCCACAGGTCAAAGGTCAAGGTCACTGTGACATCTCAAAACACATTTTCTTTGGCAATGGCTTAAATTGCAAACTCAGAATCGCAGGAAAAGTTTCAAGGACTGTCTTTAAATTTGGCAGGAAATTTCAGTTGAACTCAAGGGAGGACTGACAGACTGGTTGTTTTTTTATCTGTGTCCCTCAAACTGGTGAAAGTGGGACACTATTCTTCGTAAACCACTCAATCTGCTTTAAGAACTATTTTAACTCCTAGTTAAAAGACATGGGGATTTTCTCTGTGCAACACTGAATATCTATCAGTAATT